>RXON01001664.1:0-117073 GCA_009667805.1 Leptobrachium leishanense
AAGATCCGAATCTTTCTCCGCGGCTGCTAGGGCCGATTCCCAGGCGTCCCACACCCGCAAGGTCAGGGAACCAGTTGCTCGGGACGCTGAGTGCTGCGCGGCTCAGTGGTCGGACTGGTTCTAGGCAGGGGTCCCCTCCACCGCCCGCTAACCCTACCCTAGGGTCACGCCAGGCCGCACGAGACGCCGAGTGTGCGCCACTCGGTAGTCGGGCCAGCGGTAAGCGACGGGGTCACGCAGATAGAGCACACCCGCAGGCGGAACAACATCCCATTCCGTCATACAGTGAAACCTCTTATAAATTAGAGAGACCCCTTGATGGGTGGCAGTAAGATGCCACAGATTACAAGTCTCAGAAACCTCTTATAAATCAGTGAGACCCCTTGATGGGTGGCAGTGAAACCTCTTATAAATCAGTGAGACCCCTTGATGGGTGGCAGTAAGATGCCACAGATTACAAGTCTCAGAAACCTCTTATAAATCAGTGAGACCCCTTGATGGGTGGCAGTGAGAAGCCACAGATTACAAGTCTCAGAAACCTCTTATAAATCAGTGAGACCCCTTGATGGGTGGCAGTGAAACCTCCTATAAATCAGTGAGACCCCTTGATGGGTGGCAGTGAGAAGCCACAGATTACAAATCTCAGAATCCTCTTATAAATCAGTGAGACCTCTTGATGGGTAGCAGTGAAACTTACTATAAATCAGTGAGGCCCCTTGATGGGTTGCAGTGAGAAGCCACATAAACCTCTTATAAATCAGTGAGACCCCTTCATGGGTGGCAGTGAAACCTCTTATAAATCAGTGAGACCCCTTGATGGGTGGCAGTGAGAAGCCACAGATTACAAGTCTCAGAAACCTCTTATAAATCAGTGAGACCCCTTGATGGGTGGCAGTGAGAAGTCACAGATTACAAATCTCAGAAACCTCTTATAAATCAGTGAGACCCCATGATGGGAGGCAGTGAAACCTCCTATAAATCAGTGAGACCCCTTGATGGGTGGCAGTGAGAAGCCACAGATTTCAAATCTCAGAAACCTCTTATAAATCAGTGAGACCCCTTGATGGGTGACAGTGAAACTTCCTATAAATCAGTGAGGCCCCTTGATGGGTGGCAACGAGAAGCCACAGATTACAAAGCTCAGAAACCTCTTATAAATCAGTGAGACCCCTTGATGGGTGGTAGTGAAACCTCCTATAAATCAATGAGAACCCTTGATGAGTGGCAGTGAAACCTCTTATAAATCAGTGGGACCCCTTTATGGGTGGTAGTGAAACCTCTTATAAATCAGTGAGACCCCTTGATGGGTGGTAGTGAGAAGCCACAGATTACAAATCTCAGAAACCTCTTATAAATCAGTGAGCCCCCTTGATGGGTGGCAGTGAAACCTCTTATAAATCAGTGAGACCCCTTGATGGGTGGCAGTGAAACCTCTTATAAATCAGTTAGACCCCTTGATGGGTGGCAGTGAAACCTCTTATAAATCAGTGAGATCCCTTGATGGGTGGCAGTGAATCCTCCTAAAAATCAGTGAAACCCCTTGATGGGTGACAGTGAAACTTCCTATAAATCAGTGAGACCCCTTGATGGGTGGCAGTGAATCCTCTTATAAATCAGTGAGACCCCTTGATGGGTGGCAGTGAAAATTCACAAATTACAAATCTCAGAAACCTCTTATAAATCAGTGAGACCCCTTGATGGGTGGCAGTGAAACCTCTTATAAATCAGTGAGACCCCTTGATGGGTGGCAGTAAGATGCCACAGATTACAAGTCTCAGAAACCTCTTATAAATCAGTGAGACCCCTTGATGGGTGGCAGTGAGAAGCCACAGATTACAAGTCTCAGAAACCTCTTATAAATCAGTGAGACCCCTTGATGGGTGGCAGTGAAACCTCCTATGAATCAGTGAGACCCCTTGGTGGGTGGCAGTGAGAAGCCACAGATTACAAATCTCAGAATCCTCTTATAAATCAGTCAGACCTCTTGATGGGTAGCAGTGAAACTTACTATAAATCAGTGAGGCCCCTTGATGGGTTGCAGTGAGAAGAAACATAAACCTCTTATAAATCAGTGAGACCCCTTCATGGGTGGCAGTGAAACCTCTTATAAATCAGTGAGACCCCTTGATGGGTGGCAGTGAGAAGCCAAAGATTACAAGTCTCAGAAACCTCTTATAAATCAGTGAGACCCCTTGATGGGTGGCAGTGAGAAGCCACAGATTACAAATCTCAGAAACCTCTTATAAATCAGTGAGACCCCATGATGGGTGGCAGTGAAACCTCCTATAAATCAGTGAGACCCCTTGATGGGTGGCAGTGAGAAGCCACAGATTTCAAATCTCAGAAACCTCTTATAAATCAGTGAGACCCCTTGATGGGTGGCAGTGAAACTTCCTGTAAATCAGTGAGGCCCCTTGATGGGTGGCAATGAGAAGCCACAGATTACAAAGCTCAGAAACCTCTTATAAATCAGTGAGACCCCTTGATGGGTGGTAGTGAAACCTCTTATAAATAAGTGAGACCCCTTGATGGGTTGCAGTGAGAAGCCACAGATTACAAGTCTCAGAAACCTCTTATAAATCAGTGAGCCCCCTTGATGGGTGGCAGTGAAACCTCTTATAAATCAATGAGACCCCTTGATGGGTGGCAGTGAAACCTCTTATAAATCAGTTAGACCCCTTGATGGGTGGCAGTGAAACCTCTTATAAATCAGTGAGACCCCTTGATGGGTGGCAGTGAATCCTCCTATAAATCAGTGAAACCCCTTGATGGGTGACAGTGAAACTTCCTATAAATCAGTGAGACCCCTTGATGGGTGGCAGTGAATCCTCTTATAAATCAGTGAGACCCCTTGATGGGTGGCAGTGAAAATTCACAAATTACAAATCTCAGAAACCTCTTATAAATCAGTGAGACCCCTTGATGGGTGGCAGTGAAACCTCTTATAAATCAGAGAGACCCCTTAATGGGTGGCAGTGAAAATCCACAAATTACAAATCTCAGAAACCTCTTATAAATCAGTGAGACCCCTTGATGGGTGGCAGTGAAACCTCTTATAAATCAGTGAGACCCCTTGATGGGTGGCAGTAAGAAGCCACAGATTACAAATCACAGAAACCTCTTATAAATCAGTGAGACCCCATGATGGGTGGCAGTGAAACCTCCTATAAATCAGTGAGACCCCTTGATGGGTGGCAGTGAGAAGCCACAGATTTCAAATCTCAGAAACCTCTTATAAATCAGTGAGACCCCTTGATGGGTGGCAATGAGAAGCCACAGATTACAAAGCTCAGAAACCTCTTATAAATCAGTGAGACCCCTTGATGGGTGGCAGTGAAACCTCTTATAAATAAGTGAGACCCCTTGATGGGTTGCAGTGAGAAGCCACAGATTACAAGTCGCAGAAACCTCTTATAAATCAGTGAGACCCCTTGATGGGTGGCAGTGAAACCTCTTTTAAATCAGTGAGAACCCTTGATGAGTGGCAGTGAAACCTTTTATAAATCAGTGGGACCCCTTGATGGGTGGCAATGAAACCTCTTATAAATCAGTGAGACCCCTTGATGGGTGGTAGTGAGAAGCCACAGATTACAAATCTCAGAAACCTCTTATAAATCAGTGAGCCCCCTTGAAAGGTGGCAGTGAAACCTCCTATAAATCAGTGAGAACCCTTGATGACTGGCAGTGAAACCTCTTATAAATCTGTGGGACCCCTTGATGGGTGGTAGTGAAACCTCTTATAAATCAGTGAGACCCCTTGATGGGTGGCAGTGAAACCTCTTATAAATCAGTTAGACCCCTTGATGGGTGGCAGTGAAAACTTTTATAAATCAGTGGGACCCCTTGATGGGTGGCAATGAAACCTCTTATAAATCAGTGAGACCCCTTGATGGGTGGTAGTGAGAAGCCACAGATTACAAATCTCAGAAACCTCTTATAAATCAGTGAGCCCCCTTGAAAGGTGGCAGTGAAACCTCATATAAATCAGTGAGAACCCTTGATGAGTGGCAGTGAAACCTCTTATAAATCTGTGGGACCCCTTGATGGGTGGTAGTGAAACCTCTTATAAATCAGTGAGACCCCTTGATGGGTGGTAGTGAGAAGCCACAGATTACAAAGCTCAGAAATCTCTTATAAATCAGTGAGCCCCCTTGAAAGGTGGCAGTGAAACCTCCTATAAATCAGTGAGAACCCTTGATGAGTGGCAGTGAAACCTCTTATAAATCTGTGGGACCCCTTGATGGGTGGTAGTGAAACCTCCTATAAATCAGTGAGAACCCTTGATGAGTGGCAGTGAAACCTCTTATAAATCTGTGGGACCCCTTGATGGGTGGTAGTGAAACCTCTTATAAATCAGTGAGACCCCTTGATGGGTGGTAGTGAGAAGCCACAGATTACAAAGCTCAGAAACCTCTTATAAATCAGTGAGACCCCTTGATGGGTGGCAGTGAAACCTCTTATAAATCAGAGAGACCCCTTAATGGGTGGCAGTGAAAATCCACAAATTACAAATCTCAGAAACCTCTTATAAATCAGTGAGACCCCTTGATGGGTGGCAGTGAAACCTCTTATAAATCGGTGAGACCCCTTGATGGGTGGCAGTAAGAAGCCCAGATTACAAATCACAGAAACCTCTTATAAATCAGTGAGACCCCATGATGGGTGGCAGTGAAACCTCCTATAAATCAGTGAGACCCTTGATGGGTGGCAGTGAGAAGCCACAGATTTCAAATCTCAGAAACCTCTTATAAATCAGTGAGACCCCTTGATGGTGGCAATGAGAAGCCACAGATTACAAAGCTCAGAAACCTCTTATAAATCAGTGAGACCCCTTATGGGTGGCAGTGAAACCTCTTATAAATAAGTGAGACCCCTTGATGGGTTGCAGTGAGAGCCACAGATTACAAGTCTCAGAAACCTCTTATAAATCAGTGAGACCCTTGATGGGTGGCAGTGAAACCTCTTTTAAATCAGTGAGAACCCTTGATGAGTGGCAGTGAAACCTTTTATAAATCAGTGGGACCCCTTGATGGGTGGCAATGAAACCTCTTATAAATCAGTGAGACCCCTTGATGGGTGGTAGTGAGAAGCCACAGATTACAAATCTCAGAAACCTCTTATAAATCAGTGAGCCCCCTTGAAAGGTGGCAGTGAAACCTCCTATAAATCAGTGAGAACCCTTGATGACTGGCAGTGAAACCTCTTATAAATCTGTGGGACCCCTTGATGGGTGGTAGTGAAACCTCTTATAAATCAGTGAGACCCCTTGATGGGTGGCAGTGAAACCTCTTATAAATCAGTTAGACCCCTTGATGGGTGGCAGTGAAAACTTTTATAAATCAGTGGGACCCCTTGATGGGTGGCAATGAAACCTCTTATAAATCAGTGAGACCCCTTGATGGGTGGTAGTGAGAAGCCACAGATTACAAATCTCAGAAACCTCTTATAAATCAGTGAGCCCCCTTGAAAGGTGGCAGTGAAACCTCCTATAAATCAGTGAGAACCCTTGATGAGTGGCAGTGAAACCTCTTATAAATCTGTGGGACCCCTTGATGGGTGATAGTGAAACCTCTTATAAATCAGTGAGACCCCTTGATGGTGGTAGTGAGAAGCCACAGATTACGCTCAGAAATCTCTTATAAATCAGTGAGCCCCCTTGAAAGGTGGCAGGGAAACCTCCTATAAATCAGTGAGAACCCTTGATGAGTGGCAGTGAAACCTCTTATAAATCTGTGGGACCCCTTGATGGGTGGTAGTGAAACCTCCTATAAATCAGTGAGAACCCTTGATGAGTGGCAGTGAAACCTCTTATAAATCTGTGGGACCCCTTGATGGGTGGTAGTGAAACCTCTTACAAATCAGTGAGACCCCTTGATGGGTGGTAGTGAGAAGCCACAGATTACAAAGCTCAGAAACCTCTTATAAATCAGTGAGACCCCTTGATGGGTGGCAGTGAAACCTCTTATAAATCAGTTAGACCCCTTGATGGGTGGCAGTGAAATCTCTTATAAATCAGTGAGACCCCTTGATGGGTGGCAGTGAATCCTCATATAAATCAGTGAAACCCCTTGATGGGTGACAGTGAAACTTCCTATAAATCAGTGAGACCCCTTGATGGGTGGCAGTGAAAATTCACAAATTACAAATCTCAGAAACCTCTTATAAATCAGTGAGACCCCTTGATGGGTGGCAGTGAAACCTCTTATAAATCAGAGAGACCCCTTAATGGGTGGCAGTGAAAATCCACAAATTACAAATCTCAGAAACCTCTTATAAATCAGTGAGACCCCTTGATGGGTGGCAGTGAAACCTCTTATAAATCAGTGAGACCCCTTGATGGGTGGCAGTAAGATGCCACAGATTACAAGTCTCAGAAACCTCTTATAAATAAGTGAGACCCCTTGATGGGTGGCAGTGAGAAGTCACAGATTACAAATCTCAAAAACCTCTTATAAATCAGTGAGACCCCTTGATGGGTGGCAGTGAAACCTCTTTTAAATCAGTGAGAACCCTTGATGAGTGGCAGTGAAACCTTTTTATAAATCAGTGGGACCCCTTGATGGGTGGCAATGAAACCTCTTATAAATCAGTGAGACCCCTTGATGGGTGGTAGTGAGAAGCCACAGATTACAAATCTCAGAAACCTCTTATAAATCAGTGAGCCCCCTTGAAAGGTGGCAGTGAAACCTCCTATAAATCAGTGAGAACCCTTTATGACTGGCAGTGAAACCTCTTATAAATCTGTGGGACCCCTTGATGGGTGGTAGTGAAACCTCTTATAAATCAGTGAGACCCCTTGATGGGTGGCAGTGAAACCTCTTATAAATCAGTTAGACCCCTTGATGGGTGGCAGTGAAAACTTTTATAAATCAGTGGGACCCCTTGATGGGTGGCAATGAAACCTCTTATAAATCAGTGAGACCCCTTGATGGGTGGTAGTGAGAAGCCACAGATTACAAATCTCAGAAACTTCTTATAAATCAGTGAGCCCCCTTGAAAGGTGCCAGTGAAACCTCATATAAATCAGTGAGAACCCTTGATGAGTGGCAGTGAAACCTCTTATAAATCTGTGGACCCCTTGAGGGTGGTAGTGAAACCTCTTATAAATCAGTGAGACCCCTTGATGGGTGGTAGTGAGAAGCCACAGATTACAAAGCTCAGAAATCTCTTATAAATCAGTGAGCCCCCTTGAAAGGTGGCAGTGAACCTCCTATAAATCAGTGAGAACCCTTGATGAGTGGCAGTGAAACCTCTTATAAATCTGTGGACCCCTTGATGGGTGGTAGTGAACCCTCCTATAAATCAGTGAGAACCCTTGATGAGTGGCAGTGAAACCTCTTATAAATCTGTGGGACCCCTTGATGGGTGGTAGTGAAACCTCTTATAAATCAGTGAGACCCCTTGATGGGTGGTAGTGAGAAGCCACAGATTACAAAGCTCAGAAACCTCTTATAAATCAGTGAGACCCCTTGATGGGTGGCAGTGAAACCTCTTATAAATCAGAGAGACCCCTTAATGGGTGGCAGTGAAAATCCACAAATTACAAATCTCAGAAACCTCTTATAAATCAGTGAGACCCCTTGATGGGTGGCAGTGAAACCTCTTATAAATCAGTGAGACCCCTTGATGGGTGGCAGTAAGAAGCCACAGATTACAAATCACAGAAACCTCTTATAAATCAGTGAGACCCCATGATGGGTGGCAGTGAAACCTCTTATAAATCAGTGAGACCCCTTGATGGGTGGCAGTAAGAAGCCACAGATTACAAATCACAGAAACCTCTTATAAATCAGTGAGACCCCATGATGGGTGGCAGTGAGAAGCCACAGATTACAAAGCTCAGAAACCTCTTATAAATCAGTGAGACCCCTTGATGGGTGGCAGTGAAACCTCTTATAAATAAGTGAAAACCCTTGATGGGTTGCAGTGAGAAGCCACAGATTACAAGTCTCAGAAACCTCTTATAAATCAGTGAGACCCCTTGATGGGTGGCAGTGAAACCTCTTTTAAATCAGTGAGAACCCTTGATGAGTGGCAGTGAAACCTTTTATAAATCAGAGGGACCCCTTGATGGGTGGCAATGAAACCTCTTATAAATCAGTGAGACCCCTTGATGGGTGGTAGTGAGAAGCCACAGATTACAAATCTCAGAAACCTCTTATAAATCAGTGAGCCCCCTTGAAAGGTGGCAGTGAAACCTCCTATAAATCAG
Organism: Leptobrachium leishanense; assembly: GCA_009667805.1. Lineage (NCBI taxonomy): Eukaryota > Metazoa > Chordata > Amphibia > Anura > Megophryidae > Leptobrachium > Leptobrachium leishanense. The sequence goes on from RXON01001664.1 coordinate 8,213, forward strand.
TGAGAACCCTTGATGAGTGGCAGTGAAACCTCTTATAAATCTGTGGGACCCCTTGATGGTGGTAGTGAAACCTCTTATAAATCAGTGAGACCCCTTGATGGGTGGCAGTGAAACCTCTTATAAATCAGTTAGACCCCTTGATGGGTGCAGTGAAAACTTTTATAAATCAGTGGGACCCCTTGATGGGTGGCAATGAAACCTCTTATAAATCAGTGAGACCCCTTGATGGGTGGTAGTGAGAAGCCACAGATTACAAATCTCAGAAACCTCTTATAAATCAGTGAGCCCCCTTGAAAGGTGGCAGTGAACCTCATATAAATCAGTAAGAACCCTTGATGAGTGGCAGTGAAACCTCTTATAAATCTGTGGGACCCCTTGATGGGTGGTAGTGAAACCTCTTATAAATCAGTGAGACCCCTTGATGGGTGGTAGTGAGAAGCCACAGATTACAAAGCTCAGAAATCTCTTATAAATCAGTGAGCCCCCTTGAAAGGTGGCAGGGAAACCTCCTATAAATCAGTGAGAACCCTTGATGAGTGGCAGTGAAACCTCTTATAAATCTGTGGGACCCCTTGATGGGTGGTAGTGAAACCTCCTATAAATCAGTGAGAACCCTTGATGAGTGGCAGTGAAACCTCTTATAAATCTGTGGGACCCCTTGATGGGTGGTAGTGAAACCTCTTATAAATCAGTGAGACCCCTTGATGGGTGGTAGTGAGAAGCCACAGATTACAAAGCTCAGAAACCTCTTATAAATCAGTGAGACCCCTTGATGGGTGGCAGTGAAACCTCTTATAAATCAGTTAGACCCCTTGATGGGTGGCAGTGAAATCTCTTATAAATCAGTGAGACCCCTTGATGGTGGCAGTGAATCCTCATATAAATCAGTGAAACCCCTTGATGGGTGACAGTGAAACTTCCTATAAATCAGTGAGACCCCTTGATGGGTGGCAGTGAAAATTCACAAATTACAAATCTCAGAAACCTCTTATAAATCAGTGAGACCCCTTGATGGTGGCAGTGAAACCTCTTATAAATCAGAGAGACCCCTTAATGGGTGGCAGTGAAAATCCACAAATTACAAATCTCAGAAACCTCTTATAAATCAGTGAGACCCCTTGATGGGTGGCAGTGAAACCTCTTATAAATCAGTGAGACCCCTTGATGGGTGGCAGTAAGATGCCACAGATTACAAGTCTCAGAAACCTCTTATAAATAAGTGAGACCCCTTGATGGGTGGCAGTGAGAAGTCACAGATTACAAATCTCAAAAACCTCTTATAAATCAGTGAGACCCCTTGATGGGTGGCAGTGAAACCTCCTATAAATCAGTGAGGCCCCTTGATGGGTGGCAGTGAGAAGCCACAGATTACAAATCTCAAAAAACTCTTTAAATCAGTGAGACCCCTTGATGGGTGGCAGTGAGAAGAAGCCACAGATTACAAGTCTCAGAAATCTCTTATAAATCAGTGAGACCCCTTGATGGTGGCAGTGGAGCGCACAGATACAAGTCTCAGAAACATCTTATAAATCAGTGAGACCCCATGATGGGTGGCAGTGAAACCTCCTATAAATCAGTGAGACCCCTTGATGGGTGGCAGTGCGTAGCCACAGATTTCAAATCTCAGAAACCTCTTATAAATCAGTGAGACCCCTTGATGGGTGGCAGTGAAACCTCTTATAAATAAGTGAGACCCCTTGATGGGTGGCAGTGAGAAGCCACAGATTACAAGTCTCAGAAACCTCTTATAAATCAGTGAGACCCCTTTAATGGGTGGCAATGAGAAGTCACAGATTACAAGTCTCAGAAACCTCTTATAAATCAGTGAGACACCTTGATGGGTGGCAGTGAAACCTCTTTTAAATCAGTGAGAACCCTTGATGAGTTGCAGTGAAACCTCTTATAAATCAGTGGGACCCCTTGATGGGTGGCAGTGAAACCACTTATAAATCAGTGAGACCCCTTGATGGGTGGTAGTGAGAAGCCACAGATTACAAATCTCAGAAACCTCTTATAAATCAGTGAGCCCCCTTGATGGGTGGCAGTGAAACCTCTTATAAATCATTGAGACCCCTTGATGGGTGGCAGTGAAACCTCTTATAAATCAGTTAGACCCCTTGATAGGTGGCAGTGAAACCTCTTATAAATCAGTGAGACCCCTTGATGGGTGGCAGTGAATCCTCCTTTAAATCAGTGAGACCCCTTGATAGGTGGCAGTGAAACCTCTTATAAATCAGTGAGACCCCTTGATGGGTGGCAGTGAAAATCCACAAATTACAAATCTCAGAAACCTCTTATAAATCAGTGAGACCCCTTGATGGGTGGCAGTGAGAAGGCACAGTTTACAAGTCTCAGAAACCTCTTATAAATCAGTGAGACCCCTTGATGGGTTGCAGTGAAACCTCCTATAAATCAGTGAGACCCCTTGATGGGTGGCAGTGAGAAGCCACAGATTACAAATCTCAGAAACCTCTTAAATAATCAGTGAGACCCCTTGATGGGTGGCAGTGAAACTTCCTATAAATCAGTGAGGCCCCTTGATGGGTTGCAGTGAGAAGCCACAGATTACAAATCTCGAAAGCCTCTTATAAATCAGTGAGACCTCTTGATGGGTGGCAGTGAAACCTCTTTTAAATCAGTGAGACCCCTTGATGGGTGGCAGTGAAACCTCCTATAAATCAGTGAGACCCCCTTGATGGGTGGCAGTGAGAAGCCACAGATTACAAATCTCAGAAACCCCTTATAAATCAGTGAGACCTCTTGATGGGTGGCAGTGAAACTTACTATAAATCAGTGAGGCCCCTTGATGGGTGGCAGTGAGAAGCCACAGAAACCTCTTATAAATCAGTGAGACCCCTTGATGGGTGGCAGTGAGTGATAAATTTGCGTTTAAAACAAACAAAACAAACTCCCTATAATAATTACCATTTATGAAATTTCAATAAACCTTTTTCAAGTTTCTTCTCATATATCAAAGTTGAAAACAGGGCGCGGCGCTGCACCATGGCGAGAGACAACAAAATCGGCCACAAAGCAATGTAGCGTCAGTCCTGTCTGAAATATCCTTCCTTAGACAGGTTTTTTATTAGATTTCAAAGAACTTATAGCCAATCAGCATACAGATACATTTCTACGTCAGAGTTTACCCAACAGTGAGCCAAAAATTACTATATTGATTCAGAGATGGCTTTTTCTAGCATACACTTTTCTAGCATCCACTGTTCACACTCCCTTTCCTGCACACAAAGGAAATGGCTAAATTCCACAGGCTAACATCCTATGCAAGTAAAAGACTTTCAGGGTTTGACACTTATAATGGGGGGGGTGGATTCACACTACCTATCATATTAAAATTCCTTTCAATCGTCTCATTGATCACATATACAATCGTGATCACAAAAAGGGATGAAACAAACTAGACATTTAAACTTATTATACCTGGGGCCATAGTATCCTCGCCTAATACCTGTACGATATACAAAAAGGATTCCCCAAGGATGCCCTTTATGAGCATAAAATACACTTATCTATCTAGATTCACTCTTCCAGCGAACCACATTTGGAGCGTAGGCAAAAATACCTAATCTAGACATTAAATAACTATTTATTCCCATTTCCCAAAATATAATTCACTGAACAAGAAAAGTAAACTTGAATGTAAAAGTTCATTTATCTAATAAATCAACATGAGTCAGATCTATATCTGTGTGTTTTCCTATGTTCAGCTTCACTCCACAAAATGCATACACACCTGCATTCACACATACACTCAAGAAATACATTCTCATTTTCACAAATCAAATCCTTTCTCACATTTATCTAGGGGATTAAATAAAAAAAAAAATATTCCATAATCTAATACCGTAGTCCACAGTGCGAGATCAAGGTGTGGTCTTTTTTTTCAACATCCCAGCTTGAGACGCATAATCATTGAATGTCATCAGAGCTCCCACCATAGGGACTCCTGAACAAGCTGTCTCTTTGCGCTGGTTGCTTATTACCTGTGACCTTTGACCTTGACACAAAATGTCCATGATTCGTTCCATATGCAGTCATTGTGACTGTCAGGTTTCTTGATGATGTGATACAGTTTTAGCAACAATAAAGAAAATACAAAAGAAAAGAAAATATGTATACCCCGGTAATCATATACATCCATTCATTCATTGTCACTCACAAGTGCACGAAAACAATAAAAATGTTAATTTACACAAGAAAAGACACAGATAATAAATTTCAAAATGTCCCTGCGAAGCCTATCGGCCTCACGCAATAAAAAAAATTATACTACTTCTGACTCATTGTTAGAGAAAAATATATATACGCAACTTTGGCTCAAAAGGGAAATAGCCGAAGTGCATACTCCACCCTTTATTAAATCTAAAAAAAAAATAATTTTTAATTACTATCCTATTCAGTCTTGTTCGGTGTTTTGAAACAAACCTGGTGTTAATAAAACACACCAATCCTCAAATGAAATCAAAAAAATAAAAACAGCATTAATTTTATCGAATTAAAACTTTCCATTTACCACTATATATGTCATGAAATGTATTTATGCAAATGCATTAAATTATATGTTCCTAAATACATTAATTAACTCTAATTTTAATTGGATGTGATCTCCAGTAATCCCAAATGTGTCAGGGAATTTGAACAATATTGATTGTAACTAAACAACAAAAATAATAAAATATAAAATAATAAAAGACACAAAATAATTATCACTTAGACGACATCAGCATATAAAAATACATTATCTTCTTTCTTTGTCTTCTGTCTTATTGGTTGAAAATAACAGTTTTGTAAAACTGACATGTTTTAAGTTTTATTTCCAAATCAATGATCTTCTATAAATAGCATGATTTATTGATGAGTTGTCGATAAATTAGATTGTTTTATTGCCTGGTGTCTGATAATTCCTTATTATTCGGTTGATGTAACATTGCAATGTGAAATGATAATGTGTTTGAGTAAATTTACTTCAATTCCAACAGCTTTATCAATATTGGTATCACATAATCTTCCATCTAGCTTGAGCAAAGTTGGCATGTATGGGTAATTTTCACCTAAAGTAAAAACTTGGGAAAAAAATGTATTATTAACCTGTCAAAAACGTTAAAATTCATATGGTTAAAATACTTTTAAAATGGAGAAAAAAAATGCAACACATTTTTGGACACAAAGAAAAGGAGTGGTCATGAGAGAGAAAAAAAATGGAGGAGAGGAGGGGTCATGAGAGAGACAACACGGAGGAGAGGAGGAAAAGAATGTGAACTTCAATTCAAATAAAAAAAAAAAAAAAAAATATCATGAACTGGGAAAGAAAGTATAGAAGGGCATGTTTAAAACTTGACGCGTTAATTAGCACAAAGTTCTCAGAGGAAGCTCAGAGAAAAAGATTCTTAATAAACATCAATAATCTTTATTAAGGATATTGGTTAAAAACAAACATTCAAACGTGAGGTGTTTGTGCAGCTATTTTACAACCTGTTTTATTCCCTTCAAGAATATTCAATGGGGGCATAGTTATACGCTGTTGCACTTCACACCAAAAGACAAAAACATCAGACAGCAAAAAATAAAACTAGACATCTGGCTACCACTGCAAAAAAAAATAATAAAAAAAAAACAATACTCAGATACCAAACTATAACCTTCCATCTCCCTTAGTCAACTAAAATAAAACAAAAAAAACACCTTCTCTCATTTGAAATCTGCCTAAATTCCTTTGTACAGCGCTACTAAACCTGTAGGCGCTTTCCTTTAAACTTTCACTCAAATCCTTCAGCTTTATATCACTTCATCCTCTTAGATTCCAAACAACTAAACAGGAACCTACATATATATATTCCATTATACAAGTTACAAAACTGTAAATGTTCTCAGTCAGCCATTTTGGCAAAACATATAACCTATTGTCACGGAAGGGACATAGGGGCTCGGCGCAGCGAGACCCAGGACTCAAACCCAAGACATTTTTAAAAGGACCTTGTTTTCCTTTGAACGTTTGCAGTGTGCCTTTCAATGTATGAACAGTTTATTTTCCTTGCTACATGTGGTTTTACTTGATGTGCTGTATTAAGATGTACCCTGTGTGATTTTAAATATACTTTACAACGTTTGGTTTTAGTTTAATATACAGGGTTATCCAAAGAGATCCGAATTGCTTGAGAAAGGTAACCGAATGCTGAAAATCAGCGTTCGGTTACCTTTCCTGGCCATTCGGCTATTCAGAGAGCAGGCAATACGCCAAATCCTGGCGGATTGCCGGCACATACGGTGCCTGTTCGGTCCCTGTTCGAGGGCAGTGAAATCCCCATGAAAAAGCACTGCTTCGGCTATTCAGAGAACACAAACCAGCAGTGAAAGGTTCCCCTAATGCCCTGCCATTCGTGGTTTAATTCGGCAATTTATTCAGGAGAATCCCATAGGCTTCAATGTTAAAAATATTCCCGTTTTAATTCAATATCTAATAAACCGTTCATTATAAAATTCTGCAGCAAAAAGTCTCTTTATTTATAGATTTTTTTAGGATACTTTAAGCATTTTTCAGATTTTTTTTATTTTTTTTAAAAAGTCCGATTTTTTTTTTTTTTTTTTCCAATTTACTAATTTTTTTTGTAACAGCCCTCTTTATGATCATTCCCTGGATCTCCTGTGAAAATTTCAGACATTTTCGCGTCAGTAGTTTCTTTGCAAACAGCGTTTCTTTTCCCAGATTCATACAAATGGTTTTTCTAATTTATTCACCTCCCTCTGTCTACGTCACAGCCTGCTTCGGCTCTGTGTGATTCGGCTCCTGTTCGGCTCATGTCGGTTTTTTTCGAAGGTTAATCCAGATGTTTTTGCTTGTTTTCAGCATGCATTCGGTTAGTTTTCGTCAGGTTTTCAGGTCTTTTCCCTGCAATTCGGGGCCCTGTGGTGCTTGCTGATACACCGCAGGGTCACCGAAATGCAATCGGCAAAAGGAACCGAATTGAAGAGAACGAAAAGTCACCGAACGTGCGGTGACTTTTCGAATCTCTTTGGATAACCCTGTTAGTTTAGTGAAATGACATAGCTTTGGTTTTAAAACATACTTATATTCCTTTCTGTAGGTAAATGTGTGTTTCTGTAGCTAGTAAATAAGTTTTGCTGTTGTGTAATTTATGCGTCAGGGATTTTCCCCATTATCTAGGTACATGTTTAATTTAAGGGATCTCTGATAGTGTGTGTTTAATCTGATGTGCTGGAACAATGGATATACAAATGTTGTATGCGCTGAAGGCTAAGAGAATGTGAAGAATGTTGATTGTAAATAACTGACATAATCTAATTAGTATGGGTGTGCTAGTAATTAGTATGGGTATGCAAATTGTGACTGTTATACTTCAGCATAAATAGTGGCGTTGTTCATTAAAAGAATTCAGTTCATCTGAGTGTTTGAAACATACAGCTCTGCCTGGTGTTGTCATTTCACAACGGCTACATATCACCACCACCCAGGAACGGGTCACCCTAATTCCGCGGCAGAACATCGATTCGCCGCGCCGTTGCACCACCTTGAATCGGTATCTTGGGATACCGCAACCTCCCCGAATCGGGACCTCGGCTGAGCGCCGTGCCTGCATCTGCAAGGAGACTCTACCGAACCGCGGTTCGCCACGCAGACCGTCTCCAGCCCTTCAATGGTCAGTAGATCCGCTGCTCGAGACGCCGAGTGCCGTGCCACTCGGTAGTCGGGCGGATTTCCACCGTGGGTGCCCCATCTACTCTCCAGATCTCCACCGCCACATGGTCTTCTACCCAAGCCGCTCGAGACGCCGGGTGCCGTGCCACTCGGTAGTCGGGCTTGGCAACACCAACGAGGGGGTCAGATAGAGCAGGACCGCAGGCGGATACACCCATTCCGTCATACTGGTGGCAGCGGTGGGATCGCTCTCTGCAACCCCCCAGCAAGGAGACCTACACCATGGCGGTGTACAGCCATTACAACAGGGACACCCTGCGTGGCATGCTGGAGAATCGGGGAGGAACTCCTGGCAACAAAAATAGGAAAACCCTAATGAAGGAGCTGACCAGGATGGATCAGAAAAGGGTGAGCACCCCAACCCTGACTCAGGACCCTGATGAACCCCTTCGGCAGAGAGCTTGGTCCCTAATTGAAATATTCGGCCTCACCCCCTCCGAGGACATGGTGAGCCGACTAGTGGTGGACCTCAAAGTGTATGAGGAGAAGGACCGTCAGCACGAGTTGCGGATGGCGGCGCTCTGTATGAGGAGTGGTGAACTTTCTGACCCCGTCCCTAAACCCGTAGAACCCTGGGTCGAGGTTTACAGCTCGACTGGAGCTTCACCCCGGGAATCTACACCCCCCAGTGATACCCCTTTCGGGACTTACAGCTCGCCTGGAGCCTGTATTGGGGAAATCGCACATCCCAGCTTCCCTTGGGTGGAGGCTTACAGCTCGCCTGGAGCTGCATCCGAGGACGCCACACCCCCCAGCGAGTGGCAGTGCCACTGTCTCAGCACCCTCGCGGACTCGAGGGCGGAATTTCCGAGGAGGCTGCAGGAGGGCCTGGTCCGGTACCATGGGTCCACAGTGGAGCCCACCGGGTACGAGTGGCGGGACGAGATCCGCCAGGAACTTTGGTATGAGGCCCTGTACCATGAGAGGGACTACCATGACGTCTATGTTCCCTCCGACGCTGTCATCCACCAGGTGCAGTATAACGCTCGAGCAGCGTTCCTGCAAGTTCGGGCCCCGGAGGAGTGGGAGGCAGAGCTCCAGTACCTGGTGCAGCAGGAGATTGCACTGGACGCCACGTACCGCGCGCTCCGGTGGCTTGCCGGCCCCCTGATACCCCGCACCATGGATGGCGCCTCCACCGCAGGGCCCCACTATGGTGGCACGGGGCTGCTTTACGAGAGCATGGCCACAGACCCTGGGTTCGGAGAAGAGACAGAAGAGCGGTCGGAGGAGATACTGGAGCGACGGGAACAGGAGCTCCCGTACGACCGCAGGGACTCGGAGTTCGAGGAACTGGAGTTCCTAGCAGAGCGAGAGTGGGAGCTCGAGAAGGCCTACAGGAGATTGTTGGACAGCGTTCCGCAGTCGGGTCTGAGTCCCATGTAATGGGACGGGTCGGCGGAAGGAACCGACAGTCCACAGGACTTGGAAGTATGGGAGGCCGAGATGCTCCCATGGGTCCCCGTTGGGGCCCCAGCAGAAGAAGCTACCCCCTTCAACCCGCAGGAAGACACGGTGTCCGTGCCCGCAGGCCCAGCGGAAGAGCTGGCAACGGGGCAGAGCGCCGCTGGCCTCTGCCCACCCTCAGCAGCAGAGAAAGTTATTCCCCACCCAGCCGAAGAGCTGGCCACAGGGCAAAGCGCCGCTGGCCTCTGCCCACTGCCCACAGTCTGCCAGGAGGAGCAGACAGATGGTTCCCCCGGGCTGGGTTGTTCGCAGCCATTGACCCCCTGGGGATGGAAGAAGCCACCCTCCCACAAGGAGACCCCCACCCAGCCGAAGAGCTGGCCACGGGGCAGAGTGCCGCTGGCCTCTGCCCATCTCCCACCCTCTGCCCCGAGAAGCAGAAAGGGGATACCCTCGCGCTGCTGATCCCGCAGCCCTTGACCCCATCTAACCCCCTGGACTTTGTTCCGTTACCCACCTCCCCAGCAGAGGAGCTGGCCACAGGGCAGAGTGCCGCTGGCCTCTGCCCACCTTTTCCCAGCTGTCCCGAGGAGCAGGAGGGGGATACCCTGGAGCTGTTTTTCCCACAGCCGCTTGCTTCGTCCGCCCCCCTGATTGTTATTTCTGCACCCACCCCCCCAGCAGAAGAGTTGGCAACGGGGGAGAGGGCCGCTGGCCTCTGCCCATTTCCTACTATCCGCCCCAAGGAGCAGAAGGGGGATACCCTCGGGCTACCTATCCCGCAGCCACGGATCTCACCCGAGATGGAGGACGTCCTTCTCCTGCCGGGTGAGTCTTCTCCAGCATTCACCACCCCAGCCGACGCACTGGTGGCGGAGCAGAGCCGGTTGCCAACCTGCCCCTCCTTGCAACCCTTTGGCCCGGAGGCCCTCGGCCGCCACCGGCTTTATCAACGGCTGACCAAGGCACTTGGGGCGCCTGCCTTTAGCCCCCTTTTTCCCCGAGTACCCGAGACCACTGGAGATGGCACAGGTGGTACCTCTCCCCAACCACGGGACACTTATTCCGGAGGGGGTACCACGAAGGACTTACAACCTGCCAGGCACGGCCGCGAGCACCACTGGAGAAGCCTGGCGGCTCGCCTCTTGCCCACGGACTATGGGCCGCAGTGACTGCACCGACTCCCCCTATACGACCCGTGTGGGTCCAACCGGGCTCGTTGGACTTTGGAAAGGGGGAGGAGTGTCACGGAAGGGACATAGGGGCTCGGCGCAGCGAGACCCAGGACTCAAACCCAAGACATTTTTAAAAGGACCTTGTTTTCCTTTGAACGTTTGCAGTGTGCCTTTCAATGTATGAACAGTTTATTTTCCTTGCTAGATGTGGTTTTACTTGATGTGCTGTATTAAGATGTACCCTGTGTGATTTTAAATATACTTTACAACGTTTGGTTTTAGTTTAATTTAGTTTAGTGAAATGACATAGCTTTGGTTTTAAAACATACTTATATTCCTTCCTGTAGGTAAATGTGTGTTTCTGTAGCTAGTAAATAAATTTTGCTGTTGTGTAATTTATGCGTCAGGGATTTTCCCCATTATCTAGGTACATGTTTAATTTAAGGGATCTCTGATAGTGTGTGTTTAATCTGATGTGCTGGAACAATGGATATACAAATGTTGTATGCGCTGAAGGCTAAGAGAATGTGAAGAATGTTGATTGTAAATAACTGACATAATCTAATTAGTATGGGTGTGCTAGTAATTAGTATGGGTATGCAAATTGTGACTGTTATACTTCAGCATAAATAGTGGCGTTGTTCAATAAAAGAATTCAGTTCATCTGAGTGTTTGAAACATACAGCTCTGCCTGGTGTTGTCATTTCACGTCAGCTACATATCACCACCACCCAGGAACGGGTCACCCTAATTCCGCGGCAGAACATCGATTCGCCGCGCCGTTGCACCACCTTGAATCGGTATCTTGGGATACCGCAACCTCCCCGAATCGGGACCTCGGCTGAGCGCCGTGCCTGCATCTGCAAGGAGACTCTACCGAACCGCGGTTCGCCACGCAGACCGTCTCCAGCCCTTCAATGGTCAGTAGATCCGCTGCTCGAGACGCCGAGTGCCGTGCCACTCGGTAGTCGGGCGGATTTCCACCGTGGGTGCCCCATCTACTCTCCAGATCTCCACCGCCACGTGGTCTTCTACCCAAGCCGCTCGAGACGCCGGGTGCCGTGCCACTCGGTAGTCGGGCTTGGCAACACCAACGAGGGGGTCAGATAGAGCAGGACCGCAGGCGGATACACCCATTCCGTCATACCTATATTAAGGTGTGGTCAATCCCTTAGTGCTGGACTCACACAAAGACCAGAGGAAAATAACCGACCACGCCTCTTTTGGGAAAATGTATAACTTTTATTAAGGCAGATTGAGCCCATCACCTTGATACACTAATTTTTTTATATATCATACATCAACTTATAACATAACATTCACGTGTAACCTGCCTTGACAGAGTATTGACTTTCTATGTTCATCTTTCAAACATAAGCTAAGAACAAAAAAAAGCAGTCATTTTTGAAATTTACTGTAAAAGTAAAGCCCTAATGTCTCCATTTCCTGTGCCTATTTTTTTTTTTTTTTTTTTACACGAGGCAAGGCAGTAATGACACAGAAACAAAGCAACCTCGTTTAAGAGAAGCAGTCCCTATACATAAATTACATATAAAAAACATAATATCAAAACTACGAAATACAAAACATCAAAGATAAACACATATATTAATAGTTAGTAAAGACAAACATTTAAATAAACAGACGCAATCAATGGCCAGAAACAAAATAAAAAATAAAACAAAAACAAACATGCAATCTTGCGAAAAAACAGTTAGCAAATCCTTTAAAATCAGCGCGCAAACACATGCAGCAAAAAATAAAGAAAAAAATGGCAGCAGCGCGCAAGAAAATAAAAAAAATAAGAGGAAAAAGAAAAAACTGTCTCTCAATGGGAGATAATCATTTTTGCTATATGAGAAGAAATGAAAATCTAATCAATTAAAATAAAATTCTCACAATTACAAGATATGGACGACCCAGAAACACCAGAATTGAAGTACAAGATAGACACAGAACGGAGACAATACAACTAGAAACATCTCTTTCCTTTTTTTATGAGTTCAATTTCCAGCATATACAAATACTCAGCACACCGGGTGAATTCAAACACACGTGAGGTCCTCAAACGATTTTTCCTTTACTACAATACATAAAATGACAAAAACAAACCAAGACAAAGAGTCCAACCTTGCACCCAAAAAAAATAAAAAAATAAAAAAATAAAAAATCAACAAGCTCTGAACCATAGCTTTAACATCAAGGAAAATAAACAAAAACCAAGCCTGGAGGCAGGTTCGCAAAATCTGAACAAGCAAATGTAAGGATACATTCGAATGGCAAATCCCACTTCAGACAACTGATAAATCTGGGTTTAAAGCAAACAAAACAAACTCCCTATAATAATTACCATTTATGAAATTTCAATAAACCTTTTTCAAGTTTCTTCTCATATATCAAAGTTGAAAACAGGGCGCGGCGCTGCACCATGGCGAGAGACAACAAAATCGGCCACAAAGCAATGTAGCGTCAGTCCTGTCTGAAATATCCTTCCTTAGACAGGTTTTTTATTAGATTTCAAAGAACTTATAGCCAATCAGCATACAGATACATTTCTACGTCAGAGTTTAACCAACAGTGAGCCAAAAATTACTATATTGATTCAGAGATGGCTTTTTCTAGCATACACTTTTCTAGCATCCACTGTTCACACTCCCTTTCCTGCACACAAAGGAAATGGCTAAATTCCACAGGCTAACATCCTATGCAAGTAAAAGACTTGCAGGGTTTGACACTTATAATGGGGGGGGTGGATTCACACTACCTATCATATTAAAATACCTTTCAATCGTCTCATTGATCACATATACAATCGTGATCACAAAAAGGGATGAAACAAACTAGACATTTAAACTTTCGCACTACCTATAATATTAAAATACCTTTCAGTGAGAAGCCACAGATAACAAGTCTCAGAAACCTCTTATAAATCAGTGAGACCCCTTGATGGGTGGCAGTGAGAAGCCACAGATTAAAAGTCTCAGAAACCTCTTATAAATCAGTGAGACCCCTTGATGGGTCTCAGTGAAACCTCCTATAAATCAGTGAGACCCCTTGATGGGTGGCAGTGAAACCTCTTATAAATCAGTGAGACCCCTTGATGAGTGGCAGTGAAACCTCTTATAAATCAGTGAGACCCCTTGATGAGTGGCAGTGAAACCTCTTATAAATCAGTGAGACCCCTTGATGGGTGGCAGTGAAAGCCACAGATTACAAATCTCAGAAACCTCTTATAAATCAGTGAGACCCCTTGATGGGTGGCAGTGAGAAGCCACAGATTACAAGTCTCAGAAACGTCTTATAAATCAGTGAGACCCCTTGATGGGTGGCAGTGAAACCTCCTATAAATCAGTGAGACCCCCTGATGGGTGGCAGTGAGAAGCCACAGATTACAAGTTTTAGAAACCTTTTATAAATCAGTGAGACCCTTTGATTGGTGGCAGTGAACCCTCCTATAAATCAGTGAGACCCCTTGATGGGTGGCAGTGAAACCTCCTATAAATCAGTGAGACCCCTTGATGGGTGGCAGTGAAACCTCCTATAAATCAGTGAGACCCTTGATGGGTGGCAGTGAGAAGCCACAGATTACAAGTCTCAGAAACCTCCTATAAATCAGTGAGACCCCCTGATGGGTGGCAGTGAGAAGCCACAGATTACAAGTTTTAGAAACCTTTTATAAATCAGTGAGACCCTTTGATTGGTGGCAGTGAACCCTCCTATAAATCAGTGAGACCCCTTGATGGGTGGCAGTGAAACCTCCTATAAATCAGTGAGACCCCTTGATGGGTGGCAGTGAAACCTCCTATAAATCAGTGAGACCCCTTGATGGGTGGCAGTGAGAAGCCACAGATTACAAGTCTCAGAAACCTCCTATAAATCAGTGAGACCCCCTGATGGGTGGCAGCCAGTGAGAACACACGGATTATAACAATTCCCAAATATTTTGTAGAAATTAGTGACCCCCAAAATACTTGCTGGCAGTGACAAGAGACAGATCACCTCAATTCCCAGATATTTAGTAAAATTAGTGACCCCCAAAATACTGCATGGTACTGGCTGTGTGACAAGACACAGATCACCTCAATTCCCAAATGTTTTGTAGAAATTTGTGACCCCCAAAATACTTGCTGGCAGTGACAAGAGACAGATCACCTCAATTCCCAGATATTTAGTAAAATTAGTGACCCCCAAAATACTGCATGGTACTGGCTGTGTGACAAGACACAGATCACCTCAATTCCCAAATGTTTTGTAGAAATTTGTGACCCCCAAAATACTTGCTGGCGGTGACAAGAGACAGATCACCTCAATTCCCATATATTTTGTAAAAATTAGTGACCCCCAAAATACTGCATGGTACTGGCTGTGTGACAAGAGACAGATCACCTCAATTCACAAATGTTTTAAAGAAATTTGTAACCCCCAAAATACTTGCTGGCACAGTGACAAGACACAGAAGATCACCTCAATTCACAAATGTTTTAAAGAAATTTGTAACCCCCAAAATACTTGCTGGCACAGTGACAAGACACACATCACCTAAATTCCCAGATATTTGGTAGAAATGAGACCCCCCCAGACCCCCCAGTAGCGTGGCAGACCGGCAGTAAGAACACAGAACAACAATCTCCTATGAAATCTCCTCTCAAATGCGTGCTGAAGCTATGCGTGGAAACCTTATATAGTGTGCTGCGGGACTTAGCTCTGGGAGCCCATGATTGGGCAAAATTTGCCCAATCAGGACTCTGAGCCGTGATTGGTATACTGTTGAACCTGTCTTGCACCAAACCTGTGGTCAGGTGTAAGGCTGTAGCCAATTACAAGCTTCGGGCCAGTGGGAAAGTGCATTGTGGGCCATTGTGATGCATTGTGGTCGAACTTGCTCGAAATGTTCAGAGTTCGCAATCTAACCGAACAGGCTAAGTTCGGCCCGAACTCCAAACCATCCGAACCGAACAGCTCATCCCTACTTATTTTATTAGATTTGTTACCCAACATGACCCTCTAGCTGCCACGGATCGGGAGATATGGGTGTCCAAAGTGCTTTGGAAGCTCTCTGTGGATCATGGCTTTTGCTGTAGGATGGGACTAAGAAAATGTGAGGAAAGACCTACTAGAACAACTGAACTTTATTTGGGGTAAATCAGAGGCACAAATGATGGCAGGCGTGCACAGCCTCTTATTTAACATAATTTTCATTGTGATTGCTTAATTCTGAACACGACTACATCCCCAGTTATAAGAGGGTGTGTGCACTTATGCAACTATATTATTTCAGTTTTTTATTTTTACTTCCACCACCTAAAAGATTTCAGTTTGTTTTTCACAGGAGTTGTACAGTTTATAGGTCACATTAAAGGTGGAAAAAGTTCTGAAATTAATTATTTTTGTCTTATTTATTTACATCACAGAAACCTGACATTTTAACAGGGGTATGTAGACTTTTGCCATCCACTGTATATTGTGTTGGTGAAACTGTGTTTACTGTTTAGAGAAGGGGTTATTCAGAGAGCACTGAAATGTCCCTACATTTCGGTGCCATCTCGTTCCCCACGCTTCCTGCACTTCGGGGTTCAAAATACCCCACCCTGCAGTGTATTCAGCAAGCACCGCACGGCCCCTAGAGTGCAGGGAAAACCCGCCGAAAACCTGCTGCAAAAGCCTGAAAAACCACGCTGAACACGCTGGAAAAAGCCGACGAGCCACCGCTCACAGCTAAGACCAGCCGCCGGAAAAAGCCAACTAGCAGACGAATGGGTAATAAACAAAAAAAGTACTTTTTAATGTTTCAAAATTGAAACGCTCTTTGCAAAAAAACTACTGAACGTTAGACATGTGCACAGCACAAAATTTCGTTTTGAACTAATGGATTAGTCCTAAAATGCAATTTATTTAGTTGCTAAAGAAATTCGTTTTCAGTTCTTTAGTATGAAAACTAATTTCTTTCATCCGAAAACCAGTGGATACAATTACTATTGTAGTGGCGCCTATGGAGGTTTTCAGTTTACAACAGCTCTGGTTAAGTTAGCACCAACATTGTAATACTGCCCGTGTCAGGCAAAGCTGTTACAGTAACTGACTGCTGCTCATCACAGCACTCAGAGTTTCAGTAAAACTAGTAAATAATATTTTTATATATAAGAGATTAGAAGAATATTATTTCCTTGTTTTACTGAAACTCTGAGCACTGTTACAGTCAGTTACTGTAACAGCTGAGCCTGATACATTGTACTGAGAGATAATGTAACAAGCAGCCGATCTCAGTGCTCACAGCCACTGGATTTAAAGGGCTAAAAAAAAAGGCTCCTCTCTGTATAATGTTTAGAACATCTTCCTGCATTAATTAATGTCCCTCTCTGTATAGAACATCCTCCTCAATTTATACCTTTCTCTGTATAATGTATATAACATCCTCCTGCATTAATACCCCTATCTGTATAATGTATAGAACATCCTCCTGAATTAATTAATGTCCCTCTCTGTATAGAACATCCTCCTCAATTTATACCTTTCTCTGTATAATGTATATAACATCCTCCTGCATTAATACCCCTATCTGTATAATGTATAGAACATCCTCCTGCATTAATTAATGCCCCTCTCTGTATAGAACTTCCTACTGCATTGGCACGTGGAGGGTGCAGAACTTCGGATGTTGCGATGTTGCGCTCTTCATTGCTGGTCTCCTTCACTCATCAATGTAATATCACAAAAATGACTGAAACTAAAATGTAGTGCATTTTATTTTAGTTTCTTTCGTTTTTTGTACTGAGCAGTTTCGTTTCTCTTGAGTCATATGAAAACTAAATTATCCCAAAATTCGGACTAAATTGTTTTAGTACTAAAACGAATGCACATGTCTACTGAACGTAAATGTCTGGAATTTACATATGAATGATATTAAAAAGGTATGTTAAGAAAAAATTAAAAAACTGTTTAAAAAAGAAACAGTAAAAAAATTTGGACGAAAAATTCATGAAAAATGCCTAAAAGATCCTTAAAATCTAGAAATAAAGAGACATTTTACTGCAGAATAAAATAATAACAGCAGGGCACTTCGGCAACTTTTCTCTGCTGTTCGGTGTTCTCTGAATAAATAAACCATTGCTTCTCTATGGGGGATTTCACTGCCCTCGAACAGGCACCATACGTGCAGGCAATTCGCCGAATGGCCTCGAAATGTCGCTGTACACTGAATTTCATTGTCCGGTTACATTTCGGGGCCAGATCGTCTCTCTCTGAATAACCCCTATAGTTTGTTTGTGTGCACACTTTGTATGTATACTGTGTGTGCGTTTATCCTGTGCATGTATACTGTATGTGCACTTTTTTTTGGTGAGTATTTATTGTTTAGATCTCAAAAAAAGTCCATAATCCTTGACATGCTCTTTGTTACTACTGCTCATCCATGCTACTATTTAGAATTAGGAAAACAACCCAAAGGTATTGTCTAGGATCTTAAAGTTTTTGTTTTTTTTAACATTTAGCTATCCACAAGGGTAAAATATCCCTGAATCAATACAACGACATTTTAAAATTAAGTTACTTAGAATTTTTGAGGAATCTTAACTGAATACAACTCTACTCTAGAGGGAAGAGTTATACTGTACTACGTAAAGGCAAAATTTGCAAGGTCCATAAGAGACTAGAGGAGTATTACACAACCAGGACGTGTTCTGTCAGTAAAATAATAAATATAAATTTGACAGTCGTATACAATATTGCATGCCTTTTTCCTGATGCAAGCTAAGAATTCTATTGTGTCATGCTTTTTGTTTTCTTTTTCAATGCTGGGAAAAAATG
Source organism: Leptobrachium leishanense (assembly GCA_009667805.1). Taxonomy (NCBI): domain Eukaryota; kingdom Metazoa; phylum Chordata; class Amphibia; order Anura; family Megophryidae; genus Leptobrachium; species Leptobrachium leishanense. Next base: position 26,330 of record RXON01001664.1, read on the forward strand.
TTTTAGGGAACTTTGATCTTTAATAACCAAGAATGCACACATTGGCAGAGAAGAACAGTACATTTCTAATTAAGGAGTGACCCCTTTTGATGATATATATGTGTATCCTTCCTCAAGGCCCAGCACAAGCCTACCATGTTTACAGAATCTTCATTAACTTGCAGCTTTAAAAAGATAAGTTACATTACTACAAGATAAGAACCAATGAAAATGTTAGTTTGGTTGTTAACTGACAGGCTAGTGACTCCAAAAAAAAAAAAAATCTTGAGCAAGTACTCTTCCTTAAACTATTCTGATCAAGCATAAGAAAAGTGGTTGAGGGAGCTACATTTGTCTGTACATTCTCATTGGGCAACTCTAGGAAAATAATATACCATGAGGTGTTTCCGATTCCCAATTTTGTGTTCACTTATAATCATCCTAGGAGGATCTGCACACACCAAACCTCTGCCTGACCTGACTCAGCAGTACACCATAAGGCATCTTATAGAAGATGATAATGAAAGTAATTTTACTGAAAAACGGAAGGAGGAATTCCTAAGAAGTTTAAACTTATCACAAGTTCCCAAAGAAGAGAAACCTGAGATTAAGCCACCCCAATTTATGATCGATTTGTACAACAGATATGTTACAGATAAAAATTCCATGCCGGCATCAGACATTGTTCGCAGTTTTATGGTTGAAGGTAGGTGAATCTCTAAAATGTATTTCTGTACCTTGGTGGTCACTATTTTCAGTGCAATTTCATATAACCTTTATAAGACTGAGGTTAGATTACCCTTTTTTATGATTACAGTTCTGGCATGACATTAAGATTATTGAAATATGTTTTTTTTTTTGCAATGTGTCTCCGTTTGTTTTTTTTGTGAAAGTATTTTACCAGGAAGGATACATTGAGATTTCTCTTGTTTTCAAGTATGTCCTGGGTGGCGAGTATGTACCGTTAGGTGTCTTGACTAAGGACACTTACTGGAGAGGTGCTCCTGTTGGGATTCGTACCTGCGTCTCCACTGTCCCCACGGTTATAGAGCAGTGTTGTTACCTCTACTCCTTGTTGTAACTCTACTATTGTTTTCAAATCCAATGCAAAAAGTAATTATTTTTATTAATGTGAATGAGTGTTTTCCTTATTGTAAACATTCTTTGTAATTTAAAGGAATATATTATAGTGTAGCTCCCCAATTAGATAAAGTAGCATCTATCATAATAGAAGACCACATGGGAACTGTATAATTTAACATGGTATCCCAGATATTATGAATTGTATATTATATATTTAACAATAAAACATTATGTAATGGAACATCTATGTCCCCCCTTGCATATTTAGGGGTGGCCTAGAGTTCCTGTATACATGTATGTAAATATGTATTATATTGTCAATGTAATAGAAACTGTTCCTGTTGTACTTACACACAAACATTTTGATCCCATAGCCAAAGGTGGTTAGCGTATGTCAATGCATGCGGGCTACAAATCAACGAATGTCAGACCACTGTTCTAATCATATGTGCAATCATTATGGTCGCAATAAATAAATTGGTAGATTGTAGATCGAGTGTATTATGTCATACACCCACATGCATAATTATTATGGTTTTTTTATTAAAGTACTATGGTCAATTCTTAAGAGTTGCATCTGTTATGTTAAGGTCAATCAGACTATCTGTAGGTGGAAAAAAAGCATGGAAAACAAGTATGAATCTTTACAAGAATGGCGTTCAAGATGAGGCAGGTCTTAAACAAAAAGAGTGTTCTGTTTGTGGTTAATTGGAAGAGATTTTCTTGGAAATTGCAGAATTGACGGCAAAATACCTTAAATACACTTTCAACCTCAAATTAATGTGGGTTAAAATTTGCAATTCTCCAAACAATTCATCTCTATAAAGGGGTTATTCAAAGACAGCCAAATTTGCTACCGAATTGCCTCGAACTGTGAATTTCACCATTTGGTGCAATTTCTTGGCAATTCGGCTATTCAAATATTGGCGAATTGCCAGCGAAATATGTTGCAATTCGGTGGCAATAAAATTCTCCATAGAGAAGTAATAGTTGATCTATTCAGACAACGCCGAACAGCTTCAAAAAGAAAATGCCCAGATTTTCTGTGCTTTCATTCCACATGTTTAAACAGTTGAATCCCATAGGTTTCAATTGAAAAGAAATTCCCATTTTTATAAATTTTTTATTCAACCGTTTATTCTTTTCATTTGCAGCAAAAAGTATTTTTATTTTTAAACTTTTTAGGCATTTTTCTGGGGTTTTTTTGTGAAATTTTTGATTCCGATTTTTCTCAAATGCCATTTTTTTATTCTGTAACAGACCTTTTTATTGTTAATCATAGGATCTTATAGATTATTTCCATGCATTTTCACGCATTATTTTTGTTTAAAATGCCTTTTAAAAATTGCAGGGGTTTCTTTTTTACCCCTGTTCGGGGGCGGTGTTTGGCGGCTTATCGGGGGCATTCGGCAGTCTGTTCGTCAGATTGTCTGCTGCATTCGGCAGTTTGCGGCTGCGTTCGGTGGTGTATCGGATGCGTTCAGCGGTTTATCAGATGCGTTCGGCGGTTTATCGAATGCGTTCGGTGGGTTTATCGGCAGTGTTTGGCAGATCAATTCGACTCACTTCGGGGACCCTGCGGTGAATTCCGAATTCAACACAGGGTTGGCAAATTGAGCTCCCTGACAGGTACTGAACGAGAGAGCCCAGAAATTTCAGTGAAATTTCAGTGAAATTTCAGTGTTCTCTAAATAAACCTGAATAAATAAAATAAATAAAGAATGTGCAGTCAAAAAAAATAGCAAAAATAATCCCTCCTCCGGTATTGTTGTTATAAAAGCCATGTAAGTGATATAAAGGTTGTAGAATAGGATGGCTTATGTTTACGTTGAAATAAATACTTTGGGTAAAGTAAAACAAAACAGAAATATGCTTTTTTTTTGTCTTTCATTTCATGATCAATAATCTCTAAAAGCCTCTGTTATGAAACAGTGTGTGTGATAGCAAACTGTTGTTGAAGTTTGGTAATTGGATATACTAACGTAGAGGGTTAAAAAAATGGGCAGAATTGTTTTAAGTTAAATTAAGTAATATGCATGTCAAGCGTGATTATGACTGGTAAATGAAAGGCTCAATATTTAATGAGAAAAAGGTAACAGGCTTTTCTTCTCCTACAGATGTTCTGCTGTCCTCGTCTTTGAAAGATTCTACCCAGAGTCACATTTTGCAGTTTAATGTATCTGTCCCATGGAATGAGGAGATAAACAAAGCAGAGATAAAAATCTACATCTCTTTTAATGAAAGCCACACTGGACACCTTCTTTTATATGATGTTCTTGATATACAGCCCAGCCAGGGCATAAAAGATTCAAATACATTCCTGGAGTCAAAGGAATTTAAGAGCAACCAGTGGGTGACAATTGATGTGACCAGAGCCGTACAGAGATGGGTTAAATCTAAGAAGGAAAATAACAAATATGAGGTCTTCCTAAAATTGAATTCTCCCCTGGAAACCCCATCTACTTACAATTTCACTATCAGTGGAAGCAACCCTCCGTTTCTTATTGTCTTCTCAGATGACAAGTATTATAGGAAGAGAGAAATCACTATGGACATGAGGGACAAAAGAATTTATGAGCAGGACAGTAGCCTGAAAAGATCTTCTGAAAACCACACCCTTGCTTATGATGATGGAAATGAGCAAAGTGAACGAGGGACTAGGACGTTAATGACAGAAAGCAAAAGAAGGTTGAAACGTAGCGTGAAAAGTAATAGCTGCAGAAAAATACCACTTATAGTTAATATCCAGTACATTGGTTGGGATTCTTGGCTCCTAGCACCAAAGATCTATGATGCTGGTCAATGCAAAGGGGAGTGTTACCATCCTTTGACTGATGATTGGACACCAACAAACCATGCAATTGTGCAGACATTGATGCACCAAAAGTTTCCTCAAGACGTTAAGAAACCATGTTGTGTACCAACCAAGCTAGAAGCTATCCAAGTGCTCTACATGCAGAATAATGTGGCCGTAGTAAACAATAACTACAAGGAGATGAAAGTTACAGAATGTGGGTGCAGGTAGGAGGATTTGCCACATTAATATGACCTCTATGGAACTACAACCCATATGGGAGAATGGTTGGTGGAAGTCACCTGCTATATGTAATAAACTCACTTTACATGGACATTTTAATTAGATCCACAAAAGGTTCTGTTGCCACAGAAGGATCTAGTACTCAACTTACTAAAATTCAAATAAAAAAACAAAATAAATCTAACAGATCAGAACTGAATGATAAAACCTGCAAAATAAAAACCAGTAATTATCAAAACATTGAATACATCTTTGTACCAGGAAGTGTGTTCCATCGGTATAATATTGGGACACTATCAAGAAATAACAAATCCAGCAAAAAGTTTAAAAAAGCAACTTAACTTAAAAAACACCAACAAACCATGCAATTGTGCAGACATTGATGCACCAATTTTTAAGTTGTGTGATGACAAATTAAAATGATAAATGGCTAAAGCTTTATATGGAACAGACTAGATAACTCATGGATCATTTACAAATGAATGATGTTGTTGTTATTATTGGTAAAGCATCTACAAAAAACCCCAAAAAACCCTACGTCGTTGAACCATGCATGTGTAAAGTTGACGAAAGATACAAAAGACAGAAAACAAGTATAAAATAGATAGTTAGCATGTGATGATAAATGATAATAGGGTAGACTACATGATATTTTATATCATAGTTCTAACTAGATGAGAGTGGCTTATTATACACAACGACTGCCATAACATATGCAGTGTTAGAAATAATTCAGCTTTCCCTAGGGGTATATGGTTTTATTTTAGAAACCAAAGGTTAACATTCCATAGATTGTTTATAAAATCCAACATGATGGTAGCAATGGTGAATACAAAAGTAAGGATTTTGTCGTAAAGTCAGAAAACCATTGGATTGGTGTTGTTGGGTTTAGTTTTCCCTTGGCTGTCAGGAAAAAGGAGTTCCCAGATCACCAAGAAGATTTACAGGGTTATTCAGAGAGTGTGAAAAGCAGGAGAATGACTGGAGAATGATTGGAGAATGAAAAATTCTAGGTCAAAATAGTCGATTTGGAAAGTGAGATGAAAGGGAGAATTTTTCTGGTTTGGCTATTTTGACCTAGAATTTTTCATTGTCCAATCATTCTCCAGTCATTCTCCTGCTTTTCACGCTCTCTGAATAACCCTGTTAGAATCTGAAACAGTTAAGTAATATGATCTTTCTGACAGCTGGATGAGATGGCAAACAAGACTGCTTTTATGTAAATATGTATATTTTCTTTATCTATAACTCTACACCTGCTCCATGGACTACAACAGAGACAACTCTCTTTGTTAGAAATATTGTGTATTATATGGATTTCTACAGATCATTCACGTCTTCCAACTGGATTGCTCTATATGGACTCCACAGGGACTGGTCTAATGTACTATCAGATACCACTCATGCATTCTCATAGGACTGTCACAATATCGTTCGTTATGTCTGCTCCATTGGCTTCCTAAGAATCGGCACTAAGACAGAGCCTTTAGATTGCAATTATTTTACCTGTAGATGAGCAATGATCTTCATAATATCTCTACTTTTTGTTTTCCCAAAGAAAATCTATGTCCCAAAAATGTCAACCCATCTACTATCTTATACTACTAACCTTCTACTATAACTATCTACATGGCAGATTCGTTTTGGTAAGGAAGTGGTTCTTTTAGTTTATGTAAATATTTATTAGCACTTGTTGTTGAACTGCATTTCTTTGTCTTTATACCATTCATGTAATATTTGTAGAAACAGTTTGGATTCCATGGTTCTCATTTAAAATTTTTAGCTAGCAATAATATTAATTTAAATGAATTCAATGTAATGCAGAATGATTATTTGTCCACCTTCAGGATGTTCTGGGTTGTAAAACCAAACCTTGTGGCATTCATTTTATTCAAAGGAGATTGAGTAGGTTAACAAATCTTGATTCATTCCTGCCTCCTAGTGGTGTAAAGAGTTATTGCAATTAAATGTATCCATTTAAAAAAAAATGTAAACATGTATTTCCCAAGTCAACAGTGTTTAATATCTATTTATCTATCAACCATATTTAAAAATTATGGAAGCATGGTGGTAAAGTTAAAGTTTCCTCACACTCTACAATGCTAGCAACACAGTGCCTTTTAGTTTTACCCCAAAGTGACAGTTCATAAATTCATGGGTTGAATTGCAGATCAATCCTTCAGAGTTGCCACAAATATTAATGGAAAGTGCTAAAATTAACCTTAACCTGCCTGACGGTATTCCTGAGTGCGACTCGGGTATAATTTTGCTACCGTGATCGGTAACCCCGAGCCACACTCGGGCTGGATGCATACTCACCGCATCCTTCGCTCCCTCGCCGTCTCCGCAGTCACCGCAGTGTGATCGCAGCAGCCAGTGACTTTGCTTCCTGGTTCTGCTCCCTGCAAGTCACACGACGCAGGGGGCGGGACCATGCGGCAAATTCTAAAATTTTAAAAATACAGTAGAATAAACTTTGTGCTGTGCAATGGGTGCTGGGATTCCTCTCTGTACACGCCTTTGTCAATGTAATACAGGACACGGGGGTACCAATAAAAGAGTATTTATTCTCAAAGCAGCTTTACAGAACTAAAAGGCAAATAAAAATCATTTCTAACATGTAATAAGGCTTTGCAATACAAGTTTTGCGGGTGCTTGCCCAGATCCAAATGGCAGTTTAAAGGAAAGCAGCACAGGTGTTCTCTTGGCTCGCTGGATGTAGTTTACGTGTAAAAGATGCATTGTATGGTCAAACCGGCATGCTTCAGAGAAGATAAAGAAGATGAATTGTATAGGAAAACCTGCCGTGTGCGAAGCCCATAGGATTCAATATAAAAAATATTAATCATTTTTATTCAACCCTATGTTCTTTTTAATCTGCAGCAAAAATCTTTTTTATTTATTGAATTTTTGGAATTTATTATTAGGTATTTTTCTGAATTTTTCAAGAGAAATTTGGGGTTTACATTTTTTTTTTAAAAAAAGAGGCTTTTTTCCACTGGAATGCTTTTTATTTTTAACCATACAATGCATTAACACTGGTTCTCAGCCTGGGTCTTAGCGTTTCCCTAGCGCGCGCTAATGAATCTTGTACAACGACTACTGCGGACGAGGTGATCTGTTGGTGGGTTGTCAGGTGCTACCTTTTAGCAACTCGAGCTAGAATTTTTCATGTAGTGTTGTTGTTTTAACACCAGGTGATAGTGCCCTATGAGTATGAAAAGCATATACTGTGGTTATTTTTTCTTTGCCGTTTTTTCCAGCGATGTCTAAAACAACAGTGGATATACGTCAGCAATATAAAGATGTCACTCTCCATAGATCTCCCACGCAAATTACGATGACAGGAAAGATGAGAACCACACAGGGACAACTTCCTCTGAAACAACAGTTAAAATTATGCAACTTACATAGGGCATAAACTATGGTGGAAATACCAGTAGACAGCCCATTGAAAACTGAGCACCATGAAAAATAAGACAGGAACCTACTACAACAAACCATGGTGACAGTTTACTAAACAGGGTGTTCAGTGGATTTTCACCTTAGTTGTCCCCAAAGTTTGCTGAACCAAAATTACTGTTCTTTCTTTGTAAGAATGGTGGTTAGTGAATAAACCCCTTAATGTTAATCAAGACACGTGCTAGTCTATCATGAACTTGAATGAGCAGCCACAGTCTCCATGCAAATAGGAACTGTGATCAAAGGACTCAACTACGATATTGCATGAACACATTTAAGAGAAAATTTACGTTATTTATTTATTTATGTTAATTATATGGAGGTAGATATCTATGCAAAGAAAATGATGCATTGTATCAAACAATTGCAAAACTATAATATATTAGTATATGGTATGTAAAGAAAAAAAAGAGGCTGAAAGAGGATAACAAATATTCATCATATTTGAAAAAAAAACTAAAACAATTTTCTTATGAGTGGATTTTTGCTTTTTTACAATTTTTTTCATTTTTCCATTACTCCATTCCATTCAGTAAATTGTCTTTTATGCCTACAATGCATTTATTTTATCATTTGGTGTTGAAACTCTGAGTCTCTAGGCATGAACTGCATAAAATAATGCCAGTGGTGGTCCTTAATTGTAATCTGTCTAAATTGTATGTCAAATGATTTCTAATTTTTTTTTAGCAGTCTACATAACTGTGATAGTATATAATTTGTGATTCATTCGAGAGGGAATTAAATATGATTTTATTGCTCGAATTTGAATAAAATTTGAGTAAATATGATTTTCTATGAAGTTATTGTAATAAAACCCAGTTTTCTAAATTGTGTTTTTACTTTTTTTTAGCTTTTTGCTTTAAACAATGTTATTATGTGCATTAAATCATAACTCGTATACTGATTTTCATTATTTAATTTGTGAAGTGACAAAGCATGTTTTTGTGTACGAGCATTCAATTTATTGCATTATCATTTACCTGAAAAATGAAAAAGATGGTATTGTTGGGTTTTCTAATGACAGGATAATGGGTTTATTAGCTGACATGGAACCAGAAAGAAAATGATTATAGCTGCCTTTAATACTAATTTAGTGGAAAAAACTACAATCCTTAATGCTAATGGAAATCTCATTTTAGTATAAGGGATTATTGCACTTCAGACCATACATTCGTACATTTGTGATTCCACATCGTTCCATTTTATGTCTCTTTTACAAATCAGCATTTATACTATAAAACTATACTCTGGAGAAAAAATCTGCATGCAATCATTCAACTCCGTACAGTATTAAAATAGTATCAAAAAGAGTGAAGTCCATGTTTAAAATGTTTAAAAAATGGGTATCCCACTGCAAATTCCCTAAATCGATCCCCCACTGTGATAATATTCTGATCAGTCCAGTCAAACATTTCTCAGAGGACCTACAAAGGAAATATGCACAAAACCTACACCATTAAACTCACACTCACATTTATCAAATTGAAATATTACCCACTCAAACACTTATGCATCACACTGACAGCTTGCAATGTTTATTCGGGGCACGTTTCACTATTTTTTTTTTTGGATGCTTATTACTTCTTCAACAGGATTGGCCTCAGACATTGTGCTGCCTAGGACCAAGAAAAATATGCTGCCCGCCACCACAACCCCAGATTGAGAGATAATGCATCAAAACATCACTACATTAGCCCAAGGCAAAACAATGACATAAATCAGCACAAAATGCCAAGAGTCAGAAATGCTTATAAATAAACTATTTTACATATTATTATAATAAAATCAATATATGACTTTATTCGCCCTTAACAGATATTGAACTGAAAAGTGACGCAAAGAAAAGACAAAACAGAAATACACCATAACACTCAGCCCACACACACCCTCAGACACGGATCACTCTCTTTATTCCTTCAGACCCTAGATAATTCCCCAAATACCCTCAGTCCCCAATTCATTCCCCTCAGACTCCGAGGCTGCCCTGTGCTCTCCTCCGGCATGGCTCCCTCCAATACATTATGGGAGTTCAGGAAAGGGAGGCACACCAACCAGACCCAGTCTTTGGCACAGGGTTCCACTGTATCTACCAGCAGCACAATGTTATGGCCCATACCATTGTGCTGCTGGTAGATAAAGCGCAACCCAGTGCCAAAGACCGGGTACGGCTGGTGTGCCTCTGGCTCCTGAGCTTCCTGGTGTCCAGGGTGGGCCTGGGCCAGGTCTGCTGGAGTTACCGCTTCCTGAACTCGATGCCCGCTGCAGGCTCCCTGCTGCTCTGACCTCCACTAGCCAGCACCCCGCAGCTTGGGTGAGTTTGAGGTTGAGCTGGGAGTGGGCCTGGCTGAGCAGGGTCAACCAGCCCCTCGGCTCCTGGGCCGCCCTCATCCACACCGCCCTCATGGAGACCCTGGCAGACCTCCAATGAGACTGGCCCGACATCAGCTCCCCCACCAAGGCTGCCCTGCCCAGGAGAGCGAGAGGGTAAAAGGCCCTCAAAGAGGAGTCCCCCTTGAGCTGCCCTTTTGGCTGGGCCTGCCAAAACCCTGCATTCCTGTTTTCCCCGTGCCGCAACACCACCTCACAAACAGCTCAGACAATCCACCGGAAGTGAATCTGGCCTTCAGAACCTCATGGACCTGCTGCTGCCCTGAGGCCTGCAGAACATCATCAGTAACAAGAGTCACCCTGTGCTGGCTGGACGCAGGAAAAGGCACACAACATGCACGCCACCACCATCCTTACCGGGGACCAGAGGAAAGGTAAGGGACACAGTGCTCCTCGGATCTGGCTGGTTGTGACAGCCTGTCAGCCTCCAGGTGACAGGCCCGCCTCACTGAGCAATCCTGTCACATTGCTCAGTGAGATGGGCCTGTCACGTGCAGGAAGCTTGCCTGTCATAGCAGCCATCAGGGAGTCCTCCCAGCTGAATGGGCTGCCTGCCTCTATATCTCCCTGTGTGCGGCAAGGGGTGCAGCCAGTATATATATATATATATGCAGCGGCCCCGCAAACACACCTTCAGAAACTTTCCAAATTGTATAACTCATTCTGTCGCTTTGTGCTACAATGTAACTACATGACCCACCATTGTGACATGTTAAAAGAGCTAAATTGTCCGTCACTGGAATCTAGACGCACCCTTCACCTTTCCAACCTGGTGTTTAAGAGCTTTTCTGGGAAGCTACCAGCCTACCTGAATAGGCTGCTTCCCTCAGCAGTTCCCTTATCCTATAACCTCCGATCCAGGACCAGCACCTTACTTGCAATACCACAATACAAAATGAAAGTGGCTCGATCCTCATTTTACTACAGAGCACCACAATTATGGAATAACCTCCCAGACGCCATCAAATCTTCCCCCAGTCTAAAGTCCCTTAAGAGCTCCCTATTAACATACCTCAATAAGGAATGCACCTGTAAACATGTAACATAGTGACTTTATTTCCTACATATTTATTTTCTGTTAATCTGTATATTTGTTTTTGTGTTGATGTCTTGCATTTTACTACTTTGTATTTCTGTAACCATGTTCTTGAACCCAGGACATACTTGAAAATGAGAGAAATCTCAATGTATCCTTCCTGGTAAAATCCTTTGTAAATAAAAATAAAATAAATAAATATACAATATATATACTGTCACATAACAGTATTGATAACAGAGACCTGTTAAGGCCGAGGTCAGATGAGCGCACTTCAGAAAGAAGGGAACATCTGTGAGAGTGGACGTTCCTTCCACTTGATGCCCATCTGGCCACCTCGCTGAGCACAGTCAATGCACTCAGCGCTGCAAAGTTTGATCCTCCTATGAAGGATCGTGCTTTGTAGCCCTGTCAACAGTCATCTAGCGTTTTTTACGAGGAGGCTTTGTGCGCAGACGCTTGCTGCGTTCACATTTCGTGCGCGCGCTCAAGCGTGTGACCGGCCCCCTTGCAGCGTCACAACACTGCGATGGATGCCAGTAGTGTGCTCGTCTGACACCGGCCTAAAATTGATCCTTGGTAACCATGCATTGTCATGTGCAGAACATAGAATAATTTCCTGGACCATTTATTTCCTGAATATCTCTAGACAGTTTATTATTCCAAAAGTATAGCATAATGGGTGCGGGTGCATTTTGGGCCAGGGGGGGCAGCATTTCATCCTTCGCTTCAGGCAGCACTATGTCTTGGCCCAGCACGGTTCCCAGGACTGCCATCAGGAACTCTGGGGCCCCTTACGGGTCAGGAAAAACCTCTACGCACACCCACCCCCTCTCAACTGCTCCCAGCACACCATGTATGCTATCTGTGAAATGCATGATATGATTTGTGTTCGATATGTGCAAAGTATGATATGGAATATGTGTATGATAAATGTTATATGTATGTGTGTAATGGGTGATATGTATGTATATGTGGGTTATGGGTGGCATGTGATGCATATGTGTGTAATGGGTAATGTATTTAATGTACAGTATATGTGTGTATTGGGTGACTGGGACAGGCATGTATAACAACCATGATAAACAAGCCAGAGGTCATGGGCCAGAATCCAGGGACGTGCGGTGAGGTCAGTGGCTGGTGAGGCACTGGCATGTAAAGGACATGTTCACCTCTATGTGAAGCAGACTGCTTCCCACAAAGTGTGTGTTATACAGAGAGCTGCTGGATATGATTATAATGCTATTTTGTCACAGGGGGCTGCCCCCCCTGGCACCCTCCTGCTTGGTTACACCTTCCTGCTTTACCTGTTGGTCCTGAGTTTCTGCATTCTGGGAATAAGGATACATAATGTTGGCAGTCCCTCCACCTGTCTGGGCATCTGTCACGGTCCACCCGGGGTACCTACTGAGGTACCTATATTGCACAGCCTGGTCCTAACAGCCTTTGTCCTGGTATGCTTTTGTATTGGGTTCCAATCCGGGGTTTACCTCAGCCCAGTGCCATGTCCAGGCTCCTGGAGATCCAGCCTGGGTTTTCCCGTCCAGCCTAGGAGTTCCAGCTGAGGCCCATCTATGATTTAACCTCCTTAAAAGGCAGAGAGACTGAACCAGCAGTGGTTCTGCATTGTACTCCCTGACTGAGGTCATCTGGATGTGTGCAAACCTGCTCCTGCTCCATCTTATCCAGTGTATCCAGCGCTTTATCCACAGTCTGTGGCCAAAACCCTCCAGGACACTACTCAAGTGGGTACTCTAAACTGTGTAGCCCACTATCCCCTGTGTATGGAGACCTGCCTGTGGATTACAAGTGTTTACCACCGTCTCTGACCTTTTGATCTCAAGGTACCACTGTCAACTATCTGGATTAATTCCTAGTGGACCCTGTCTGCAGTCTGGGACTGCATAGTCCACTATCCTGACTCTCCATCCAAGACCACTTCCTGGACTGTAAATACTATGTGCTGAACTCTTGCATATGGACAGTAACCCTGTCATTGCCTGTGCTGTCCAGTATTGCATTTCTTTATTCTTTCAAGTGCCTGCTGCCAAGGCCTATTTAAGTTTCATTAAACTTATTCATTGTGTGATTCCTGTCTTGCCTCCCCTCTGTGTCGCCGCCTGCTGGGCTCATACCAGAACCGCACACGCCACGTGACAGAATGCAGAACCCATCTTATTACGAGTCTGCGGTGATACAGGCAGTGGTGGCATCCATGAAAATGGCTGTGGAGAACTTCCTGCTGCAACTGGACTCTGTGTTGCTTAAAGTGCTGCAAGGATTAAGGGGCACCTCACCTAAGGTGCGCTCTTCAACTTCTATGTCTGGTTGCAGGAGACCCTTGTCTGAGGAGGAACGCTCCAGGAAGAGGTCTTTGGGACTGTGCTTCTATTGTAGTGCAGGATCACATTTCATATCTTCGTGCCCTGTGCGCCCACCCAAGCCATCCTCCTCACAGACCAGAGTCAACCCTGTTACTCCTGCTTCTCAACTGGTTGCTCCTCCTGTGTCTGTGCATGCTAAAAGCAAAGAGACATTACCTGCTGAGTCCTTGCCATCAATGTCTAAGCGAACTCCAAGTGCCAAGGCTCGACAGCCCCCTTTCTCTGCCAGCCCTCGCCAAGCTGCTATCAAGCCTCGCCAGGTCACGGCCAAGTCTTGCCCAGTCTCAAATCCTGCCAAGTCTCACCAAGGTGCTGTCAAGCTTCGCCAGCCCACAGCCAAGCCTCGCCCAGTCTCTACTCCTGCTAGGCCTCGCCAGGCTACCACAGTTGGCAAGTCCCGCCATACTCCGGTACCCAGATCTATGAGACCTGAATTTAGGGAAGCTTTCTCTGATGTGGAGAGAACAGAGGATGACTCCCTCTCTGATAACTTGGAGACCCCGCCATCTGAGCCTGCTGACGTTGAACCCATGGACATGGAACCTACCTTGGCCACAGATTCCGAGTCTTATATGACCATGGAGGTTGCTTTGACACAGACTATGGAGGTCGCTGCCCTGCACGTCGCAGAATTTCCAGTGTTCACTGCCCTGCATCCGGCAGGATCTCGAGAGGTCGCTGCCCTGCATCCCGCAGGATCTCCAGATGTTGCTGCCCTGCATCCCGCAGGATCTCCAGAGGTTGCTGCCCTGCATCCCACAGGATCTCCAGATGTCGCTGCCCTGCATCCCGCAGGATCTCCAGAGGTCGCTGCCCTGCATCCCGCAGGATCTCCAGATGTCGCTGCCCTGCATCCTGCAGGATCTCTAAAGGTCGCTGCCCTGCATCCTGCAGGATCTCCAGATGTCGCTGCCCTGCATCCCGCAGGATCTCCAGAGGTCGCTGCCATGCATCTCGCAGGATCTCCAGAGGTCGCTGCCCTGCATCCCGCAGGATCTCGAGAGGTGTCGCCGGCACGGGGCCGTCGCCGCTGCCGGAAAGCCAAGCCGCTCACTGCCCAGCAGTGGATGGTACCCAGTTCACCGCAGAGCCGTGCTGTACTCAGGTCGCTGCTGCACCGAGCCTTGCCGAGGGTGCTGCCCCACCGAGCCTTGCCGAGGGCGCTGCCCCATCGAACCTTGCTAAGGGCGCTGCCCCACCGGTCATCGCCAAGGGCGCTGCCCTACCGAGCCGTGCCAAGGGTGCTGCCCCACCGGTCATCGCCAAGGGCGCCACCTTACCGAGCCTTGCCGAGGCGCTGCCCCATCGAACCTTGCCAGGGGCGCTGCCCCATCGAGCCTTGCCAAGGGCGCTGCCCCACCGGTCATCGCCAAGGGCGCTGCCCTACCGAGCCGTGCCAAGGGCACTGCCCCATCGAGCCTTGCCAATGGAACTGCCCCATCGAGCATTGCCAAGGGCGCTGCCCTACCGGGTTGTGCCAAAGGCCCATCACCCATTGTACGTCTTGCTCCCAAGGGCTGCGTCTGGGCATCCAATGGCACGTTGGTCTAAAAAGAAAACCTGCCACATTTTGAGAGGGCCCTGCGTGCTTATGGTGACGTTTATGGCAATCCAGACTCTGAGTACATTGGAGGGTGGTGATTTGTGCTCCATCCCCTGTTCCAGCCTCGGTGCCCGGAGGGCACCCATCGGGGGGGTACTGTCACGGTCCACCCGGGGTACCTACTGAGGTACCTATATTGCACAGCCTGGTCCTAACAGCCTTTGTCCTGGTATGCTTTTGTATTGGGTTCCAATCCGGGGTTTACCTCAGCCCAGTGCCATGTCCAGGCTCCTGGAGATCCAGCCTGGGTTTTCCCGTCCAGCCTAGGAGTTCCAGCTGAGGCCCATCTATGATTTAACCTCCTTAAAAGGCAGAGAGACTGAACCAGCAGTGGTTCTGCATTGTACTCCCTGACTGAGGTCATATGGATGTGTGCAAACCTGCTCCTGCTCCATCTTATCCAGTGTATCCAGCACTTTATCCAGTCTGTGGTCAAAACCCTCCAGGACACTACTCAAGTGGGTACTCTAAACTGTGTAGCCCACTATCCCCTGTGTATGGAGACCTGCCTGTGGATTACAAGTGTTTACCACCGTCTCTGACCTTTTGATCTCAAGGTACCACTGTCAGCTATCTGGATTAATTCCTAGTGGACCCTGTCTGCAGTCTGGGACTGCATAGTCCACTATCCTGACTCTCCATCCAAGACCACTTCCTGGACTGTAAATACTATGTGCTGAACTCTTGCATATGGACAGTAACCCTGTCATTGCCTGTGCTGTCCAGTATTGCATTTCTTTATTCTTTCAAGTGCCTGCTGCCAAGGCCTATTTAAGTTTCATTAAACTTATTCATTGCGTGATTCCTGTCTGGCCTCCCCTCTGTGTCGCCGCCTGTTGTGCTCATACCAGAACCGCACACGCCACGTGACAGCATCCATGGCATGGACTGTTTTCCCAGGCAGGAACATATAAATAACTACTACACACTGTGGTACTGTAACCAGAATCAGATGGGTTCACTCAAGACGAGGCTGGACCGGACACGAGCAAGGATTGTCTGAACACGAGTCTCTTCAGGAAAGGCAAACTTTATTGTGATATCACAACAGATGCTCAAACAGGATTCAATCGCAAAGAATGAGCCCCGAGTCCCTCGTGACATCCAATCTTATACCCCAAATACATAATTAGGTACATCCCAATAAGCCCACCTCCCGATGACACTCTCCCACCCCACGTGGGTTAATACCTCCCTTTGGCTACTACAAAGACATTCCATTAAATTGGCTGTAAATTGGCAAACTTCATGTTAGTTTCAGTGAATCATAATTAGTTGCTCTCACTGTTCCGGGCTGCGCCCCCCTCCCTAGAGCCTACAATTACTTGTTACAGATGGCACCTGGTCTGATCTCTATACTCCTTTGTATTTCTGTGGGCCCCAATGACCTTGGAGTATCTACTTCGCTTTTCTCCTCCGTGCCAGAAACAGCAGAGATCTTTCATAGGGCTTTAATTGCTTTTTCTGCTAATCTAAACACATTCCTAAGTTTCTACTTATACCTCATTCTAGTTTCAGCTACAAACTTGCCTAGTTATTTTCAAATGAACAAATATTCTGAACAAGATGGTCGCCTGGCTTATAATGGCGGCCATCTTCCAGCCTATTTCCACTACATTCCCCCCTTGGCTCAAGCCTCAGGCTCTTCTCCTGAGACTTGTAGCCATTACACCTCACTATTTTTATTCTCGAGTTCCTCATACTTTGGGGGGGACTATTTTTGTTGGGAACATACCTTGTGGGATAATCAGTGGTATCTTTTGTGTCTGTGTGGGTGTCAGTGCCTTCTTGCATAGTGGCAACATTCATAATACATCTCACACAATCCATTCAGAACTGCGCTGATCTGTTCCAGTGCCATGTTGTGTATCATTTGCACCTTTCGTATCTCTCGTACTTCCAGATTCAACAACTGAATATCCAAACTAGTCTTATTATTATTATTATTCTTTATTTATAAAGCGCCAGCATATTCCGCAGCGCTGTACAATAAGCACAGTATAGACAGGGTTACAATACATTGAACAACATTTGACAAACAGTACAGGAGGAGATGAGGGCCCTATTCCCGTAGGAACTCACAATCTGGGAGGGTTGAGGTTGGAAACAGGAGGAGAGGACTGTAAGGTGAGAGTGATTGATGGTTGTGTCAGTGAGTTGGGTGGTAGGCTTCCCTAAATAGGAACGTTTTAAGGGAGCGTTTGAAGGAAGAGAAGTTAGGTGAAAGTCTGACAGTACGAGGGAGAGCGTTCCAGAGAGTGGGGGCTGCGCGTGAGAAATCCTGCAGTCTATCATGGGAAGAGGTGATGAGGGGAGAAACTAGGCGCAGGTCACTGTTTGACCTTAGGGAGTGGGCCGGGGTGTATTTGGTGATTAGTGAGGACAGGTAGTGGGGAGCTGAGTTAGTGAGGGTTTTGTAGGTAAGGATAAGGATTTTGAACTTAATTCTGCAGTGGATGGGGAGCCAGTGAAGGGACTCGCAGAGGGGAGCGGCAGAGACAGAGCAGCGGGTGAGGTGAATTAGCCTGGCGGAGGCGTTCAGGATGGATTGTAGGGGGGAGAGGCGGGACAGAGGGAGGCCAGATAAGAGATTATTGCAATAGTCGAGTCGGGAGATTACCAGGGCGTGTATGAGTTGTTTTGTGGTGACAGCGGTAAGAAATGGCCGAATTCAGGAAATATTACGCAGTTGGTATCGGCAGGAGGAGGAAAGAGACTTGATGTGGGGATGAAGGAAAGAGCAGAGTCAAGTGTAACTCCAAGACAGCGAACTTGGTTTGATGGGGAAATGGTGATACCCTCCACCGTGATAGAGAAGTCAGGAGGTGGGGAGGCATTGGAGGGAGGAATAAGTAGGAGTTCAGTCTTTGACATGTTGATCTTTAGGTGGTGGGAGGCCATCCAGGAGGAGATGCCAGATAAACAGTCACTGACTTTTGAAAGGACAGGGGGAGAGAGATCAGGGGTAGAGAGGTAGATCTGAGTGTCATCAGCGTAGAGGTGGTAATTGAAGCCAAAGCTGTTGATGATTTTGCCCAGGGAGGAGGTGTAGATGGAAAAGAGCAGAGGACCAAGGACAGAGCCTTGAGGTACACCAACAGATAGAGGCAATGAGGAGGAGGAGTTACCAGCAAAGGACACACAGAAGGACCTGTTGGATAAATAGGATTCGACCCAAGCGAGTGCTGTGTCACCGAGACCCAGAGAGTTGAGGGTCTGTAGAAGCAGGGGGTGGTCAACAGTGTCAAAAGCAGCCGAGAGGTCGAGC
The DNA here is from genome assembly GCA_009667805.1 of Leptobrachium leishanense. Lineage (NCBI taxonomy): Eukaryota > Metazoa > Chordata > Amphibia > Anura > Megophryidae > Leptobrachium > Leptobrachium leishanense. The sequence goes on from RXON01001664.1 coordinate 44,570, forward strand.
AGGATGAGAATAGAATAGTGGCCGTGTTTTTTAGCAGTTAGGAGGTCGTTGGTGACTTTGGTGAGGGCAGTTTCAGTTGAGTGTAGGGGACGGAAGCCAGATTGCAGGGGGTCAAGTAGGGAATTGGAGGACAGGAAGAGGGAGAGGCGGTTGAAGACTAGTTTTTCTAAGAGCTTTGATGTGAAGGGAAGCAGGGATACAGGGCGGTAGTTGGATGGAGAGTTGGGATCGAGGGATGGTTTCTTTAGTAAAGGGGTAACTAGCGCGTGTTTGAAGGCGGATGGAAAGGAGCCAGTGGAGAGAGATAGGTTGAAGATGTGTGTGAGAGCAGGGGTGAGGGAGGAGGAGAGGGGAGGAATTAGATGTGAGGGAATGGGGTCGAGCGGGCATGTGGTGAGATGTGAGGAGGACAATAAGGAATTGACTTCCTCCTCAGTGGCTGGGAGGAAGCGACAGAGGGTGGCAGAGGGGACCTCTGGGAGTGGAGGTGGCAGATAACTATCTTGTGTTGGGATGTTGCTTCTGATTTTTAGAGTTTTACTGAGGAAGTAGTCTGCCAGGTCTTGAGCGCTGAAGGCGCTCAAAATCTCATCCATCAAACTGGCATAACTGTTCATTCTTGTCATCAACTCTCTTCCCCATCCAGTCCAGGCCGAAAGCCAAGCCCATACTCGATCCGCTTTCTTGAATAGCTCTCTCTTCTGCCTCTCAAACACCAGTGGATACCTAGGGTGAAGTATTGTGTCTGAATTAATGTCTTCTCCTCTCACCCTCTGGATTGGGATCAATTAAGCCAAATAACATTCCCGTTACTGTAGGTGGTACCCATATGTAACACACTCTTTCACAGCATACCTGGTACCCTCCTTTCACTATAAATGGTGACAAATGTAGTGTTCCCTTTGATATTTCTATCATCAGTTGTCTCAGTCGTTTCATCATATCCAGTGCACTCTGCCTCCCATTCGTCACATTCGCAATCACCTCCTCCTGTTTGCTTGTGAGCTTTCTACATCGTATGTATAGAAAATTTGACTGCTCCTTTTGTATTAAATGTGTAAATATATGATGTCCAGTTGAACTCACCTGAATAACATAACCCACCCCCGTTTTTATCTCCTTATCTGGGCCTAATTGAAAACACCATTCTGGTGGGTACACTGGTCCTGTTATGGGGTACCCGGGACTGAATGGTTCTGGTTTCTCCCTTGACATATCAACTGCCTGTACTGTAACATTTTCTGATACAAACATACTCAAATTCATTGGGACAGAGGCAAATGATATATGAATTGTCTCTGGGTGCAATCTACTACACACCCAACACGCGGTTTGCCCAAACTTTTCAGCATAATCATATTTAAATTGCACAAGTAGGTGTCCTTTTAGCTTAGTTCCAGATAGTGCCTCTTGCTTTTGTCTCCACATGGTACGGTTCTCCATCGCCGGGTGTGTACCATTCCAAATTTTGGTGGTGCTTGGGCACTTGGGGCATGTTTCACGTGACAGTCCATAAATCAAATTTGCAAAATACAAAATCAGTACCACAAATGCCCCAAATATCAAAATCCCTTGGGCAATTCTTTTCACAGTCACATAAACCCAATCTCTCCCCACCGGAATTTCAAAAACAAAAAAATTGGGGGGTTGGCCTGCACCTAATGTGCAATAGGACTATCGGCAGCACATCCAACCAGCCTAATGGCATCTCTTGGCACAGTTTGGACATCAAAGTCTTTGCGGCTCATTCTCTCGAATTTTCTCCTCGTTCAACTTCGGTTTCTTTTGTATCTTCTCCATACTCCATTACTTTTACGCCGAAGAATTTCAGCATCATTTTGTATACTCTGCGGAGCCTTTGCTGAACTTCTGAGGTGTTAATCATAAAACGTGTCTCTTGAGGGTTCAGAGGAGTGGAGTAGAAATTTCGGCTTTGGGACTGAGTTGGGAAAAACCATTGGATATAATTATAATTGAGTTCTAATAGTTCATAGTCATTGTACCATTTGTGCAAAACAATTTCAATAAATTCGCCTCCAGATTCAAATTTTCTACAATTCATATAGAATTCGTAATTTGGCATGGTAGGTTGGTCCTCTTGCTTGCAGAGCAGGACTTTGGCTTGATCAGTTGTTAGCAATGGTGTTGCAGCCGCTTTTGCGACCTGGTCTGCGCGCCTGTTGCTTCTTGGGATTTCATCTTGACCTTTCTGGTGGCCACGACAGTGCATGATACTGACAGCGCTTGATTTCCATACAGCTTCTAGAAGGGCTGTGATTTCAGCTGCATACTTGATTTGTTGTCCTGAGGAAGTGAGTAGGCCTCTCTCCTTGTAGAGTGCACCATGTGCATGGACAGTCATGAAAGCGTACTTGGAATCAGTGTAGATATTCACCCTTTTGCCTTCGGAGATTTGCAGAGCCCTTGTTAGAGCTGTTATCTCAGCCAGTTGTGCGGATGTGTGGCCTGGTAGAGAATTTGCTTCGATAATCTCTTCTGCTGAAACTACTGCATAGCCGGAGACTTTCTTCCCATCATCCTCATCCATGTAGCTGCTATCATCAGTGAACAACTGTAGATCGTATTTGTCTAGGGGTACGTCTTTCAGATCTGGCCTGCTACTGAACACCTCTTCCATGACTTGGAGGCATTCATGATCTGGATCCTCTTCGCAGTCAGGCAGTAAAGTAGCAGGGTTCAGGGTAGCGATGAGGTCCAAATAAACCCGTGGATTCTCACACATCATAGCTTGGTACTTCGTCATCCGGCTGTTGCTGAACCAGTAGCTTCCTTTCACATCCAGCAGAGCTTTGACAGTATGGGGCACCTTGACATGAAGAACTTGTCCAAGTGTCAACTTGTCTTAGGTTGGGGTATTCTGCATACTGCTTCTTTTCTTTCTCTCTGCCCCCAGTGCACGCTTGGTACCCGTTCATTGAAAACCTAGATATTTCAGTCTGTTTACATATGTGTGCTTTCTTTTTGGGCACCCTGTAACCTGCATGGCACAGCAGATGTAGCAGGGCTTTTGTGGCAGAGAGACAGTCTTTTTCTATGGGAGAAGCCAGTAATTAATAATAGAACAACTTTGTGTGGCTGAGCGTTGAAGGACAAGAGGTCCTGGCTGAGTGCGCATCCATTGTAGATACCTCCCACTGAAAAATAAAAAAAACTGGCTTGCCGGAACCAGACGGCTGGAAAAAAAAAAAACGTTTTTTAAATCAAGCACCGTGTAATATTTTGTATCTTGGACTGGGCGGTACTCTTGTGTGCCCTCTTTCTGTACTGGCAACAATGGTGTGTTCCACGGTGACACGCAGAATTTCAATATGCCGTGGTCTTTAAATCTCTGCAAATATGTCTGGATATTCTGCTTGGCTTTTTGTGGGATGTGATATTGTCTTAAAGCCACAGGCATTGCACCAGGTCTTAAATCAACGTACACTGGGGGAATATTTACAGCTAGTCCGGGCAGGTTTTCCTCCGCCCACACCTCAGAAATTCCAAGGAGTAGTGTGTGCGGGTCCAGGTCGGCTGGCGGGGTTGGTGCCGAGCGCCATTCTTCTTCTCTTGGCATAATTACTGCAATTTTTTTTACAGATTGGGTGTACTGGCTGGCTGGCTGTACTGCCGTGCAGAGCTGCCACTCTCAGACAGATCTAATCGAACATATCCCCCGGGAAAAAAAAATATAATTTGGGCTTGCAATTTGCAAAGGATATCCCGCCCCTGGAGCTGGATGGGACATTCGGGTATATACATATACACATTGTATAAACAATATTCACAGAGGTCTCTCTCCCGTAGCCAAAACGGACTCTTAATACCACATCGGAAAAAAAATAAAAATAAAACATTCCGTTGTCATAAGATCACTCCAAACATTTCATCAGTAATCATCTAAAATAATCCCATAACAATAAAATAACTATCCAATCAGAAATCAAATAAAAATATATTTTTAATTGAATTATTAATCATAATTTTGCTATATTTTAACTATATAGAACATAAAAACAGTATAAAACTACTTTAATTATTTCTCAAACTGCTCTTTTAATATTAATTTTCTAACCGTTTCATATATTTCCATTTAATTTGTTAGACAATATTGTATATTATTATATACTTATTATTGTTATAATCTGTAACAATATAAAAACCAGAACTCCTTTTATTATTTAATTCTAGCTCTGTGAACAAAACTAGAGTTTTTGGAATAATATCAACACAAAATATAAACATACATCTTGCACTCAACAGACTTCATACATTCTATTGTAGCACACATTAAAAATTAGCTAAACATAGTAATTTTTCTTCTTCATTTCTCTTTAATTTGAATTCGCTGCACAGATACACAAAGGGTTACTTTCTCTGTCTATCAGAGAGCAAGAAGCCGACTCCCCCCCTTCCCCCTCTCCGCGCAAACAGTGTGTCAGAAAAGAGGGGGGGGGGAGACAAGTACGGAGAATATCACTACCTCTCAGCCATTCCACACTCTAAATTAATTACTTATCACACTTTACTTTTAATTGAACAGTTTGATAGATCAATTATAAACACAATCAGACAAAAACATTCTACCATATAGCATTCGATACAGCACACACTATAATAACATTCACTGACTTCACACTCACGTAGAACAGTACAGATATCACATCCGAATAATCAGTCCGAATTACATACACAAGTTATACGGCACTGTAAATTATTTTTTATTTTTTTTAGAACCTTCTAGATTGCCATCTGATCTATTGATCATCTCATTTTCTTCTGGCCCAGGGGGAAATGGGGGCTCAGAAACTCCTGAAGATCATTACATAATCCACACACAAAACTTGTAAATTATCTTTATTTTACTGGTATATTAAAACACTAAATATATATAGACTTATTTTCACACTCATCATTATCATCACTGTCCTCTTGGTCTACCAATTTATATATGCTCCCATCGGGCATTCCGATCTTTCCTGGTGGGACCTCTCTGTCTCTTCCACCCACTGCCCCCTCATTTTCCTCCGCAATCCCGCTCGCCGGAGCGTAGCAGTAGCAGCCGCCCGCCTTCGCAACCGTGACACACAAAACTTCTCTAGCTGCCCCATAATATAATGGATAGAGCGGGGGCAGGGAATCCATCTCCTCCGGTTGTTCTACCAACACCGGTCTTTTCTTTTTATTATTTTCTCTATTGGGGGGCACCTGCTTCTTGTTATGTCCCGCTATCATTATAAAATGACTTTTATCCTTTACACAATACTTCCATATATCTATATATGGGTACTGCTCAGAATATCCACATTTTCCGGTTATTTGGGAATACACTTTCTGTATTAGCTCCGGGTCCATTGACCCCTGCTCTGGCCAGTCTGGAACTAGCAATAGCCATACAATTGTACACATTCCTGTTAATTTTCCTTTAGTTAACTTTACACCATAATCATGTGTTGTATATAGTGCTTCAAAATTCCGCACCATATACCCTAGGGGCGTCTCACCCTTCTTTACCTTTCTTGGCTTGGATGATCCGTTACCCATTGTTACTTTTAAAAGCAACAACCTTTTTACAATACTCTTTAGCAAGAACACTTAGAATTTACTGTCTGATACTTCAGTCAACAATTCATATATGGTTGAGAAAAGAAATGGTAAGCGCCCAGAACAGGGTGATATACCCAATACCCAGCTCGACCAGAAAGTAGTGGTTTCCCCCAAACCAAGAACAAATACTATAATGAAATACGTATCTGGTCAGCGCGAAATGGTAGAACGCAAGGGATACGTGGGTAGATCTTGTTGTAATTTCATCCGTAGAAATTCGACATATGAAATAGGAAAAAAACTATATTTGTGCAGTATGTTATAACTAAAATGTAACAAGATGTACATAGAGAGAATTTTCCCACTCACAAATCTGGAGCCCCAACACTGGCTCTGAGTGGGGAAGTGCCTCTGGGTTATTTTTCTGAAGGTATTCTCAGGAAACCCACTCCTTTTGTTCACTGTTATTCGTGGTTTTCTCGATAAGGTAGATATAGAATAAAGACACAAAAGAGATCTCTGTGTGTGTCTCCCCCTGCAGCGTGTCCGCGCACACAGGCTTCCTGTGCCTGGCAGCCCGTCTCCTCCACCCCTCTGCGTGCAGACAGCCTGGACCTCTCTGTGACAGCCCTGGGCTGTCACAGAGAGGTCCAGGCTGTCTGCACGCAGAGGGGTGGAGGAGACGGGCTGCCAGGCACATGAAGCCTGTGTGCGCGGACACGCTGCAGGGGGAGATACACACAGAGATCTCTTTTGTGTCTTTATTCTATATCTACCTTATCGAGAAAACCACGAATAACAGTGAACAAAAGGAGTGGGTTTCCTGAGAATACCTTCAGAAAAATAACCCAGAGGCACTTCCCCACTCAGAGCCAGTGTTGGGGCTCCAGATTTGTGAGTGGGAAAATTCTCTCTATGTACATCTTGTTACATTTTAGTTATAACATACTGCACAAATATAGTTTTTTTCCTATTTCATATGTCGAATTTCTACGGATGAAATTACAACAAGATCTACCCACGTATCCCTTGCGTTCTACCATTTCGCGCTGACCAGATACGTATTTCATTATAACAATTCATATATGTCTGACCCGCTTCCTCCGTCAGTAGCCGGACTGCAGTTGCCTGAGCCGGAAACGTACCTTGGGAGTCCACTCTCAAGTTTGCTTTCTCGCAATGCGAGTAGGCGCTCGTTCACTCACAGCAGTCTCAGCAATCAATCACAACCCATACCGTACCAGATACTTTCAACACAAAACAATACATAAACAATTCAACTCTTTCTACTAGCCGAGGGCACACGTCCCTCCTTTTGGCTCCTTATACCCCGTTAATTGAGCTCTAACTCTTGACTGCTTGTGACTATGTGCACCCCGTTCTATAACTACACTCCCGTCTGCAATTCCAATTTGCCTATGAGTAATTCTACCCACCCGGCACCACTATCTCTGCAGCTACCGCTGGCCCCAATGAGCCCTCTTCACTACACGACGTACACACTAGCACTGACACAGGGCTCTAAGCCCGGTCACAGAAATCTCTCCGCCTTTCCTTTGTCCACATGGTGAAACTCTATTTACAAACACTGACTATGACAACGCAACTCCATGAGGCCTCTTCTCCCTCACATACAAACTCTACCCCTTGGTCAACATCCGATCCTCCGGGTCCAGACACGCGCTAGCCACTCTGGCTCCTTTGCTTGACCGTGCTTTTGGCGGCGGGTTCGGTATGCTAACGAGACCGTAGCCACGGGTCTCCTTATCCAACTTCAGTCGGATGTTTCCCTTTATACCGGTATTTCAATTAGACATACAAACATAGAAGACATGATAAAGAAGACAGAAATTGTGGCTATTTTATCTTGCCTAATGGCTGGTATACTGATGCCACTGGTAGCTGGTAGTTTTAATCGAAAAAAAATAAACTAAATAATACAAATATACATTGGAACTAACAATAATCTTTATTAAACATATACAGTAATAATTAGAATAAATATGAATGTGGTGATTCGGCAAATGTGTGATTTGTATCGGTGGATACCTTATAGCAGTCTAACCATTGAACCCATATAGCGATTGTTTGTCGCTATTTGCATATAGAGGGTCTATTGGGTACACATTATATAATGGATAGACCCTGCTTTAAATTGACAAGCATAGGGTTCTATTAGCTCCACTTGAGTGACTGTTGCCAATTGTGGATACCTAATTGTAAAGAGCAGTTAATAATAGAATCTAAATATATGCTCATTCAACTCAATAAGGGGGCAATTAATACCTACAGCATATAGTACCTTGGTCCAATCTTTTTAAAGATATTATTCTATCCTGAATCAATTGCTCTATACATACAACGTTAACATGCAGGCAATTTGAGCATCAGTATTATTCTGGTAGCTTGAACTCCAGATACTGGTGAAATTGATCTTGGCAGGGATCTCCTATCGTACTGCTAATACGTAGATCAATTGTGGAAGCATATTACACATTACAGGTTTACCATTGCAAGCTCAATTGCGTGTTTATTCAGGGAAGATATAGAATCTGTATATGCTGGATATTTTAGGGATATGACAGAACCTGTATTGTAGTAACCACCACGGTGTAACTATAAATCTTTATATCCCCGTATTGAGGGATAGCCGTATTGGGGGCAATTAATGCCTACAGTATTTAGTACCTTGGTCAAACTTTCCAAAGATATTATTCTATCCTGTATCAATTGCTCTATATTCACCACGCCAACATGCAGGCAATTTGAGCACAGTATTGTTCGGGTAGCTTGAACTCCAGATACTGGGGTCTCCTATCGTAACCTTGCAAGCTTAACTGTGTGTTCATTCAGGGAAGACATAGAATCTGTATATGCTGGATATTTTAGGGATACGACAGTACCTGATTTGCAGTAACCACCACGGTATAATTATATATCTATGTATCCCCGGTTTGAGGGATAGCCGTATTGGGGGCAATTAATACCTACAGCATATAGTATCTTGGTCTAATCTTTCTAAAGATATTATTCCATCCTGAATCAACTGCTCTATACATACAACTCTAACATGCAGCCAATTTGAGCATCAGTATTGTTCTGGTAGCTTGAACTCCAGATACTGGTGAAATTGATCTTGGTAGGGGTCTCCCATCGTACTGCTAATACGTAGATCATTTGTGGAAGCATATTACACATTACAGGTTTAAAAACCCAATTCACAGCAATTACACACCTCCCTGAAGTAACATTCTACCTAAGCTATTGTCATATTCTCTATTTCAACAAACAATTATATTAGACTGTTTTTTTATGTCAAACACACTATATACTATCAGACATTGTAAATTAGTTTGTGTTAAATGAGTATTGATGCGGTTATTTAATTAATGCTGATATTTATATGAGCTCCACACCAACCATAAATTTGGTATATGCAAACAAGCTGGGAGTCGCCCCCCTTATTGAGTTGAATGAGCATATATTTAGATTCTATTATTAACTGCTCTTTACAATTAGGTATCCACAATTGGCAACAGTCACTCAAGTGGAGCTAATAGAACCCTATGCTTGTCAATTTAAAGCAGGGTCTATCCATTATATAATGTGTACCCAATAGACCCTCTATATGCAAATAGCGACAAACAATCGCTATATGGGTTCAATGGTTAGACTGCTATAAGGTATCCACCGATACAAATCACACATTTGCCGAATCACCACATTCATATTTATTCTAATTATTACTGTATATGTTTAATAAAGATTATTGTTAGTTCCAATGTATATTTGTATTATTTAGTTTATTTTTTCGATTAAAACTACCAGCTACCAGTGGCATCAGTATACCAGCCATTAGGCAAGATAAAATAGCCACAATTTCTGTCTTCTTTATCATTAATTCATCAACTAAGGTTTAATCCTAATCACGCTGGTTTATAAACTCCATTCCACTTTGGACCCGATCTTGTTATTGGGTCCAAATTAATTGTTTGTTAAACATAGAAGACACTTTACCTATCGCTGCGCTGTTCGCTGTTTTCTCGGACTCAGGGGTGTCCTAGTGTTCCCGGGTTGGGGGTTTGTTTGAGACGAGATGAGGTCCACTGAACAGGAAATCCTGCTTGGCGCCTGCAGATGTCAGCTCACCTTCAATGGACGCCCAACCAGCAGGATCACTCGCACCTGCAGTCAACCGCTACAGTGTTCAGCAGTCGTTGCCATGCCGGTAAGGGCCCGTATCCCGGCAACGGAGCCCCCAGAAATGTAACCGGAATCAGACGGGTTCACTCAAGACGAGGCCGGACCGGACACGAGCAAGGATTGTCTGAACATGAGTCTCTTCAGGAAAGGCAAACTTTATTGTGATATCACAACAGATGCTCAAACAGGATTCAATCGCAAAGAATGAGCCCCGAGTCCCTCGTGACATCCAATCTTATACCCCAAATACATAATTAGGTACATCCCAATTAGCCCACCTCCCGATGACACTCTCCCACCCCACGTGGGTTAATACCTCCCTTTGGCTACTACAAAGACATTCCATTAAATTGGCTGTAAATTGGCAAACTTCATGTTAGTTTCAGTGAATCATAATTAGTTGCTCTCACTGTTCCGGGCTGCGCCCCCCTCCCTAGAGCCTACAATTACTTGTTACAGATGGCACCTGGTCTGATCTCTATACTCCTTTGTATTTCTGTGGGCCCCAATGACCTTGGAGTATCTACTTCGCTTTTCTCCTCCGTGCCGGAAACAGCAGAGATCTTTCATAGGGCTTTAATTGCTTTTTCTGCTAATCTAAACACATTCCTAAATTTCTACGTATACCTCATTCTAGTTTCAGCTACAAACTTGCCTAGTTATTTTCAAACGAACAAATATTCTGAACAAGATGGTCGCCTGGCTTATAATGGCGGCCATCTTCTAGCCTATTTCCACTACAGTACAGTAAAGCAATATAACTTGTATTAAAGGACAAACGGCAGCATAAAAGGATTTCAGGTAATACAGTAACTAACTAGACACACCAAATGTGGTCTAACTCGAGCCCGGCCCAGAACCCTTCCAAACGACCTAGAACCACCCTGAACATTGTCCTAAATGGTGGATGGTACCAGTTGGTGCACAGAGGTGATGGGGCCCTTTAGAGTCACACCCGGTTAAATCGGCTGACACTTGAACAAAAGGCTGTTGGTAAAATCCACTCCAGCGGCTGTGAGATTCTTCCTTGGTGTAGGAGTGTCGGATATAATCTCTGCACGTGAATGCAACACGTTCTATATTGGATTTATCAGCCAAGCCTCCAATATGTCTATATTGGATTTACTGGACCTACCTCGGCAGTTGCCTCCAATATATCAGGGATTATTATTTCATAAGAAACCTATACGAGACACAAATATCAATCGTTTATATTTCTTAGAAATTATCCTGAATTCTTTTAATTGTCTGTGTTTTGCTTTAAAAAATACAATAATCGGATAAAAATATATATATATTTATTACGTATACAAAAAAGTTTCAAATCTCATATCATAAACAAAAATTTATAAACCACAATCCATCAGCATATAAAAACTAGCTTCACAATATATGTATCTCCGGTTAGTAACTGCATATATGATTAATATCATTTACCTTATCAGTTAGTAACTAATACACAAATGGTTAATAAACATTTCTGCTTAATACAACATACATTTCCCAGCAAACAATGTTTAACCAGCCAGCTCTTATAGATATATATATATATATATATCTATGCTACATGGATCAACAAAAGATGAGCTAATTTAATGATAAGTAATAAAAACTTATTTAGTGAATCCTCCCCTAATCTCGAGAATTAAACGTCTAATCTTTTGCTTTTTATTTTGTAGTTATATAATTCCTTGCTTATTAATTTTAATCACAGTAATTTCCAAATTCAATATATATATTGGTATCAATCTTACAATATTTCTTTTAGGAATAAATCCTTATATCCACTTCTTCATATTTCTATCGGCAGAATAGAAAATACTTAGAATTTGGATCTAACCGTATCCGAGAAGTCTCAGTCTACGTTGCAAGAATATCTACAAATATATATAATTACATTAATTCCTTCTTTTTTTCATACTTTACCTGTCCAATTTGGATGTTGATAAGTCTTGGAATTTTCTATGTGATGCTTTGTTTTGGAATATGTGAAAATTATCGATATCAGATAATCAATGCATGTGAGTTAGAGATTTGGTGAGAGTCAGAAATTTGGTGAGAATCTTGATTGCCTCATGTCTTGGGATCTGCCTGCATCGTGGTGTGAGTCTGCGTGTTGGAATCTTGGACTCTCAGAGGGTCATGTGTACTGGACGTCTGAATGCATTGCGGTGTGAGTCTCTGAATGCTGGAATCTCCGACTCTCAGAGTGTCATGTGTACTGGACGTCTGAATGCATTGCGGTGTGAGTCTCTGAATACTGGAATCTCCGACTGACTTGCAAATAACATTGCCGCTTATTATAGCCAATTTGACGTCACTGGCAATATTTTTAATATATTTACTATCCTCTAGAGGGCAGTATTGCACTTCTTAATTAATTCCACCATTTCTTTTTAATACTCATATCTCGGGTCAAAGTTCAATCTACACAAAAGACCTTCTCTTCTCCTAACTAGACATTAGACACAGTGTCTCCATCTGTCATCTTTGATTTATATCCCTACTCCCTTTTGAAATTACTTACTCAGAGTCCTATCAGCTAAATTCTTTTCTGGTTAACTCAACAGAATCTATTCTTTAGTAAATTTTATTATTTACCAATTATATACTTTCTACAATATTTATTGGAGTATATATTTCCTACTGTAAATATAATAAAATATACCTTGATTATAAACATATATTTTGTGAATATAAATCTATATTACAGAATATTAACTCTTATTCCTATACCCAAAAGACAAAATATCTTTTGTTTTAGAAACTTAAGACAGACCAATAAATTTAATTATGAAACGTCTTAGCACTTAACCCTAGCCTTATCACACAAAAACATTCTAGGTTCGACTTCACCCAGGAATGAACTCTGTAAAAAAAAATCTCGTTCATTTCTAAACCTAGAGAAATTTTGGAGAAAAACTGTCTTTAACACAAAATGGCTACAGGCATCCATTTTAAAATTCCTTTGTGTAATATACCTGACAGGAGGTAAGTAGACTGCCCTGTCAGCGTGACAGAGGGAGAAGAAACTAGTTACCGCACATAATCAGCTGCACACGGCCCAAGGGAGACCTCCTTCTCAGCCATCCGCAGCCTTTGGATCAATTTCCCATCTCTCATACGGGGTTAAGCTGATTACGAATGTGCTGGGGTTCCACACAAGAAAAACTGTCTTTTGTCCGCATCTGCTTTTCACACACACACCACGCTGCTGCAGAATATCCTTACTCCTCCGCTTGTCTAATCAGTTCTGGCAAGTTCCCCAGGAGGTCACCTGATACCCAGCCTGAATACCTCCCAGTCCTTCTCCTGCAATCAGAGATTAAGGGGGCCAAAGTTCAAAGCCCCAGTAATGCATTGGGGCAGAAATGCGAAGGGCTACATAATGCTTCATACACAGTGTGTTATACAGAGAGCTGCTGGTTAGACTAACAATCTAGTAGCTCTCTGTATAATACACACTGTGTAGGAAGCATTATATCCAGCAGCTCTCTGTATAACACACACTGGGCTCTATTACAATCTTCGCGTTAAAACGCGGGCGCAAGGGAGGAAAAACTGCACTCGCAGTTTTCCCCCTTGCACCCGCGTTTTAATGCTGGATTACAATGCAGGCACAAAAAATGCTGCCTGCATTGTTATCGCGCGTTAAAATCAGGGATGCACGTGGCAACTCTGAGTGCAGCCACGAGAATCTACTCGACGGAGTCCATAGGACTCCATTGAGTTCCCCCCTGCCGGTCACATGACCAGCCGGATCTCGCCCTGCGAGATCCGGCCGGTCGGCATAGTGATACGCAGAGAGAGACTGGGGGGACTTTTTCCCCCAGTCTTTCCCTGCTCCTGCCAGATGGAGGAGGCGGACAGAGCCGTGGTCCTCACCACAGGACAGGAGGTGAGTATATCATTTGTTTTTTTATTTTTAAGGCTGGTTTTAATGGATTCTGCAGAAGCGGAATCCGTTAACACTAAATCCTGGCTCTGGTTAACTTAACCAGAGCCAGGTGTTAATCAGCGCTGGGACATTGTAATCCAGCGCTGATTAACACTTTGCGCTCCCATGTTAAGTATAGGGCAGGGGTGGACTGGGCGGGGGGGCAGGGATGCAAATGCCCCCCCGGGCCAGTCACCAGCCCAACAAAATTGCTGGTGTGGGCTTAACAAATGGATTCTCATTCCGGCCGCCGGCACTGCTCTTTCAGCCACGGCGCTTCCCAGCTGTGTTTCTCAGGCTGCAGTGCAGCGGCGGCCCGGCTGGTTGAGAATCAGAGGCCGGGCAGGCGACCCATTCTGATGACGCCAAAGGGCGTGCGGGCCGTGTGACGTCTCCGCCAGGCTCCAAACCTATAAATAAGCACCGTCCTGGCAGTTCCCATGTGTTGCGGCTGAACCCTCATGAAATAAACACACTGCAGGGGGCTGCTGAAAACTGGAAGGAGCCCTCAGGCAGCCAAGCAGCATAAGAGCATGTAAGTGAGGTCCTGGCCCCTGCTTCCCACCCAAAAAATTATTTATATTCGTCTTGGCAGCAACAAACAAACGGAAAAAATTAATTACTTTATTTGCCCCTTCATCTGGCTTGGAAAAAAAATACTTTATTTGCGGCACCTATAATTTTTTTTAAAAAAAGCAAAAAATATTTAACCCCCACCCCCAGAATTAAATAATTACTTTGCCCCCAGGTGGAAGGCAAATTAATGTTTTCTTTTGAAAATCTTTTTCTGGGGAGGGCAAATAACTTTTTTTTTCATAGGTGGCCAAATAAAGTGTTTTTCTTTCCATAGCAGGGAGGGCAAATAAAGTATAGTAATAAATAAACAAAACATACAGGGTTTTTCAGAGAGCGTGAAAAGCAGGAGAATGACTGGATAATGACTGGAGAATGAAAAATTCTAGGTCAAAATAGCCAAACCAGAAAAATTCTCCCTTTCATCTCACTTCCCAAATCGGCTATTTTGACCTAGAATTTTTCTTTCTCCAGTCATTCTCCTGCTTTTCACGCTCTCTGAATAACCCTGATAGACAATTTTTTATTAAAAAAAATGGATTTGCCCTCTCCTATAGAGCGAATCAGAGCTCCACACAGCAATAAACTCACAGAAATGTGCGCTGTGTATTACAGAGCTCTACACAGCAATAAGGTCACAATAAGGTGCAGTGTGTATCACAGAGCTCCACACAGCAATAAGGTCACAGTAAGGTGCAGTGTGTATCACGGAGCTCCACACAGCAATAAGGTCACAGGAATATGTGGTGTATGAGGGAGAGAAGCTGATAGATTGGGGGACTGGGCACTTAAATGGCAGATTACATTTAATGTAGACTTTGGAGTGAAGAACACACAAGCAATTTATACCCTAAATGGTACGGAGTTAGGGAAATCCAAGCAGGAGAAGGATTTGGGAATAATCATAGACTCCAAACTAAGTAACAATATGCAATGTCAAAAAGCAGCCACCAAGGCCAGCAAGGTATTGGCATGCATTAAAAGGGGAGTTCACTCTCGGGATGAAAACATAATTTTGCCTCTGTATAAATCAAGGGTAAGACCGCACCTTGAATATGCGTGCAATTTTGGGCACCTGTCTTACGAAAGGATATTATAGTGCTAGAAAAAGTGCATAGACGGGCGACTAAATTAATAAGGGGAATGGAAGGTTTAAATTATGAGGAAAGACTAACAAGCTTAAACCTACAGTATTTAGTTTAGAGAAACGGCGCCTTAGAGGAGATCTGATAACCTTATATAAATATATACGGGGCCATTATAAACCATTGTCTGGAAACCTATTCATTAACAGGACTATACACAGGACACGAGGTCACCCATTTAGACTGGACAAAAGGAAATTCAGCCTAAAGCATAGGAAGGGTTATTTTACTGTGAGAACAATAAAGCTGTGGAATTCTCTGCCTGTTGAGGTGGTTGGGTCAGAGACTGTACAGACTTTTAAAAAACGACTGGATGACTTCCTGCAGACACAGAATATTAAGGGTTATAATATTTAACATGTGGGTAAGTGTCAGGGCCGCTGGCCCGTTGGCGCCGCTGCCTCCCTGGGTTCCCGGCGTTTTCGCCCAGGTCCCGGTAAGGCAGTCTGTGCCGGCATCCGGCGGTACCATGCAACCAAGGCCTTACCTCGTGGTTCTCCGGGGTCCTGGGTGGATCAGCAGAGCGAGGCTTCAGGCCCTGACAGGGTGTGCGCACGTGGTCGGGCTCCAACAAAATGGCGCCCAGGGCATGGCGCACATTAATGACATCACAGGTTCTCAATTGGGCCAAAGGAGGATACAGGGTTTAAAAGGCCAGAATGCCATTACAGCCTCACTCGAGTATTGAGATAGTTCTCCCTCTCCTAGCTCTGAGCTCACAGTATTTGTTCTGTATTGACCCAAGTTTGTGACCACAGTCCCGAATCCCAGCCTGTTCCCCTCTTACTCCGTGCCTTACTACGACGTCCCTAGAGTTGTTCACCATCTTCTGAAGGGGCAACCTGACAGAATACTGGAGCCATGGAACTCTCCGACGTCGCTGGGGCTTTAGACACTATATCCCAACAAGTGTCCACCCTTTCGTGTTCTATAAGAGACCTCCAAAACGGACATAGACATCTGCAGGACCAGATCCATTCCCTTCAAACCTCATCCGCCACTTCTGTTCCTGATCCTGGTCATGTGCCAGAACCCTGGGTACCATTACCAGAGAGATATACCGGCCGACGAGATCATTACCAGGCTTTCATTACATCATGCATCCTGCTGTTTTCCTTAAATCCTCGAACGTACTACAACGATTATGTCAAGGTACGAACCACCATATCACTCCTTACGGGAGAAGCACAAACATGGGCACACAATTTATTGCATACCCAGAACCCCATCCTGGATACTTGGACTTCCTTTCAAACTGTGATGTGTGACATGTTCTATGACCCACTCCGTGCCAGCACGCCGAGTCCACCCTAAGGATGCTACGACAGGGACGACGTCCAGGTGAGACCTATGTCACAGAGTTCCGTCACTATGCCTGTGAGATGGGTTGGAACGATGCCGCCCTGGTTGGGCAATTCTGCCATGGGTTATCTGAGGCTCTCAAGGACGAGGTGGCTCGAGTTGGAACACCATACTCTCTGGAGGCCTTAATTCAACTGGCCATCCAGATCGACAGAAGGCTACGTGAACAGGCAAGAGAATGATCTGCAGGTTCCTATCCACAACCACGTCCTCATGTGTCTTCTCCTCCACCTAGTGCTCAGTCGACCTTACCCACACTCGAAGAACCCATGCAACTGGGCCTGGTCCAAGGAAGGCTGCCACCGGAGGAATTACACCGACGTAGGGTGAACGGGTTCTGTCTCTACTGTGGTCAACCCAATCACACCACCTGCCAATGCCCCGAGAAGACCAGAGGAAGGGCAGGTAATACTACTCCCGTACTCCGCTTATTACATGTATCCTCATCCAACATCTGCAGCCCTCTTTTATCTATCAATCTTATCTTGCAGTGGGGAAAGAAGATGTGTTCCCGGCCCGCGCTACTTGACTCGAGGGCTAGCAGCAGTTTTCTGGATCGGTCTGTGGTAGAGGCGCTTGGTGTTCCGTTAAACAATAAAAATTCCCGTTGCATATCCAGGTGGTTGATGGGTCTTCCTTACCGTCAGGTCCAGTCATTCAAGAAACTATGCCTATACGGGTATCCATAGGTCCTAAACATATAGAGAGTATGGTGTTTGATGTGGTAGCCTCACCGGTGTTTCCCATCATATTAGGACTCCCTTGGCTCAGAGTACATGATCCCTCCATTTCCTGGGCTACTGGGAGGTTTACCTTCGCTTCTCCTCATTGTCTGCAGCAATGTCTGGAGGCTGAACAACAGTCTCTCTTCACCATCTTGGATGCCAATATGACTCCCCAATACGATACAGTGTTACCATCCGCCTATACCTCTTTTTCAGACGTATTCAATGAAAGAGGAGCAGAGACCTTACCCCCACGAAGGTCATGCGACTGCCCGATTGACCTCCTTCCAGGAGCACCTATACCCTATGGCCAGATCTATCCTCTGTCGGAACCCAAATTGGAGGTCTTAAGAGAATATATCCAGGAGAACCTAGAGAAAGGTTTTATTTGGCACTCCACGTCACCAGCCGGAGTAGGTCTCTTCTATGTGGCAAAGAAAGATGGAGGCCTTCGGCCATGTGTGGACTATCGAGATCTGAACCGTATTACAATCAAGAATAGGTATCCTCTGCCACTTATCCCCGAGTTGATAGAATGTCTATGAGGAGCCAACATCTACTCCAAAATCGACCTAAAGGGCGCCTACAATCTTGTCCTTGTTCGCCAGGGAGACGAGTGGAAGACGGCTTTCAGGTCACGCTATGGCCATTATGAATACATCGTGATGCCTTTTAGGCTCTGCAATGCTCCTGCCACTTTTCAACATTTTTTAAATGATATTTTTCGGGACCTTCTTGATAGCTACATAGTCATGTACCTCGACGACATCCTGTTTTTTTCTCCTTCTTTGCAGGAAAACAGAAAACACATGACCACGGTGTTAAACCGTCTCCGCACCCATAAACTGTTTGCTAAGATCGAAAAGTGTGTTTTTGAATCAAGCAGGATCAATTTTCTCAGATTAGAATTATCTCCTTGATGCGTCGCAATGGATAAAAAGAAGGTGGAGGCTATACAGACATGACCTGTACCGACTGACAAAAGAGCGGTACAATGACTAATAGGGGTTGCTAACTTTTACAGGCGGTTCATCCACAATTTTTCCACAATCATCACTCCTCTTACCGTCCAAACAAGAAAGGCCACTAGATTCGAGTGGACACCAGCAGCACAAGAGGCTTTTGAGCTACTTTGAGGGTTACGGCCCTGAGTACCGCTCCTGGGAACCCTGATGGGATCCATGCCCCCACTCGAGTCCGCGAGTACCACTTCGCTCATCCGGGGCACCCCGGTCCTTTGCGTGTCCGGAGGTCCCGCTTTCCAGGGGGGTTCTGTCAGGGCTGCTGGCCCATCGGCACCTGGCGCGGCTGCCTCCCCGGGTTCCCGGCGTTTTCGCCCGGGTCCCGGTAAGGCAGTCTGCGCCGGCATCCGACGATACCATGTGGACCAAGGCCTTACCTTGTTGTTCTCCGGGGTCCCGGGTGGATCAGGGACTGGCTCATCCAACGGGCGGTGTTGCCGCCGCCAAGCAGCGGCCCCGCCACAGCGCAAGGCTTCAGACCTTGTCTAGGCCTCTGACAGGGTGCGCGCACATGGTCGGGCTCCAACAAAATGGCGCCCAGGGCGTGGCGCACATTAATGACATCACAGGTTCTCAATTGGGCCAAAGGAGGATACAGGGTTTAAAGGCCAGAATGCCATTACAGCCTCACTCCAGTATTGAGATAGTTCTCCCTCTCCTAGCTCTGAGCTCACTGTATTTGTTCTGTATTGACCCACGTTTGTGACCACAGTCTCGAATCCCAGCCTGTTCCCCTCTTACTCCTTGCCTTACTACGACATCCCTAGAGTTGTCCACCATCTTCTGAAAGGGCAACCTGACAGTAAGCTTCTTGATCCAAGGAGAAATCTGACTGCCATTCTGGGGTCAAGAAGGATTTTTTTCCCAGTGTGTTGCATATTGGCGAGCGCTTCAGATTGGGTTTTTTGCCTTCTTTTGGATCAACAGCAGTAGGTGATGTGTGAGAGGCTGAACCCAACGAACGCATGTCTTCTTTCAGCCTATGTAGTATGTAACTATATAACTATGCAACTATGTAACATGCATTTGGGCGCATCCTGTTTGCACGCGCTATTGATCGGCGGATGAAAACATGCGCAAGGATTGTAATTCCAAAGGTGATTTGCTCGCGCAAAACTTTAACGCTTAGTGGAAAAATTTTCACTTTGCGGGAGGATTATTGCGTTAAGATTGTAATGTGGCCCAGAGTGTGTTATACAGAGAGCTGCTAGATAAACTGCTTCCTACACATTGTGTATTATACAGAGAGCTGCTGGATATAATGCTTCCTACACAGTGTGTGTTATACAGAAAGCTGCTGGATATAATGCTTCCTACACAGTGTGTGTTATACAGAGAGCTGATGGATAGACTGCTTCCTACACAGTGTTTTATACAGAGAGCTGCTGGATAGGTTGCTTCCTACACAGTGTTTTATACAGAGAGCTGCTGGATAGACTGTTTCCTACACAGTGTGTGTTATACAGAGAGCTGCTGGATATAATGCTTCCTACACTGTGGGCCTTATTACAATCTTTGCGGAAACGTTTGCGCCGGCGCAAATACGCATTAACGCGAGGGGTAAAACCCTTTGCGCTGAACGTCGTATTACACTGTCAGCGCAACAAACGCAAGTAATCGTCTACCGCGGGTGAACCTGCGTGAAAGCCTACTGAACGTCGCAATAATGAAATTGACATGCTGCTTGAGGATGCGCAGCAACTACATTGCTCTGATTCAATCTCTGAGGTTGAAGAAGGGAGTATAATCAACCTAGAGGAAGGGGGTGCCAGTGACAAACAAATAACTGGCACTCATGTTCCCCCAGCAGCTGCAGCATATTGCGAGTTTGGCTCCAGTGACGAGGAGATAGGGGTTGATGATGATGATGAGGTCACTGACTCCACCTGGATGCCTGATCGAACAAAGGAGTCAAGTGAGGAGGAGGAGGAGGCACAACACACACGAGGCACAACGTCCTCTATGACCAACCGTAGCCAGTCCAAGGCATCAGAAGTCGCAGCTGCTCAGGTGCAGAGCGCTGTTGTCTCAAAGCACATGTACAAGAAGTCTGCTGTCTGGGAGTTCTTTAAGAAATGTGCAGCAGACTGCACCGTTGCTATTTGTAATCTATGTCAGATGAGGATCAAGCGTGGGAAAGACATCCGATGCTTGGGTACCACGTGTTTGAGGTGACATATGACCACCTGCAGGGCCGTCTTTAAGGAGGGGCAAAAGGGGCAGTTGCCCCAGGTCCAGTCATAGTTGAGGGGCCCAAAGCAGGCTGCTTCGTTTGTGGGCTGCTGGGGCCATTTTACAGTGGTGGCTCTGTGTTTTTTGGAGGCCCCAGGCTTCTATGGAAGCACTGCAGCCTTCCTAGGCCTGGTGGGGCCCCTCTGATGATGTCAGAGAGGGCACGCCACAGGGGGCGGGGCCAAACAGGAGGAAGCCAGATGAGGTTTCCTGACTGCATAGGCCTGGACACACCCTAATCAAAATACCTCACATGGAGGCTGCAGCTCCTTGTGCTGACTCCACCCCCTCCTTCCACAGACAGAGCCATGAGTCTCCACATGCTTCTGGAGTACAAGAAGGTATTTGAGGGGGGGCCTGGTATTTGGGGGGCCCTAGGAGAAACACAGGACAGGTCCTGCTAAAAAACTGGCTGCACATCACAATCTCCCTCCAGCTCTCAGCTCAGAGGCTCCTCTCCTTACTGCAGCAAGAGCTGTGCAGAGGCTGACTGTCACAATCTGTGTGTAGCAATGTTTGTGTGCATAGTCTAATACAGGGAGAAATTATACCTCTGAGTTGGCAATCTGACTCAGGGGGCTGCAGAGGTTTGGGAGAAGGAGCTGCCCATGATTTCAAGCAGGCAGCACTTATCTGTAAGTGATCTGAGGTGCGTTCAGTTCCTCAGCAGCTGCTGAATTGTTCCATTGCAGCAGATCAGTTTGCTGCAGCCGTATCATTGAACGCTTTGGCTGTGAATATGGAAGCAAAAGGGCAGAGGATTGTATGACGGAATGGGATGTTGTCCGCCTGCGGGTGTGCTCTATCTGCGTGCCCCCGGCGCTTACCGCTGGCCCGACTACCGAGTGACGCGGCACTCGGCGTCTCGTGCGGCCTGGCGTGACCCTGGGGAAGGGTTAGCGGGCGGTGGAGGGGACCCCTGCGTAGAACCAGCCCGACCACTGAGCAACACGGTACTCAGCGTCTCGAGCAGCTGGTTCACTGACCTTGTGGGTGTGGGACGTCTGTGGAGCGGCCGGCCGAATACGGAGATCGGATCTGCCGCGGAGGAATATTCGGATCTTAAGTGGAGGAATATTCGTATCTTTAAACGGAGGAATATTCGTATCTTTAAACGGAGGAATATTCATATCTTTAAACGGAGGAATATTCGTATCTTTAAACGGAGGACTTTTCGGATCTTACGGGCCGGGGGAATCTTCGGATCTGATCACCGCTCACTTGGTATACCGAAGCGCGGTACGCGGTCCGCGCCTTCAGTTCGGATCTCACCTCGGTCGATTATTCTTAAGTCTGTCGGCCATACGCTTCACCTCTGTCCTGATGCGGGATGCAGGCACAGGGGCGTTCGGTTCGGATCTTAAGTCTGTTCGGATCTTATGCTAGACACCACATCCTGAGACCGCGGGGAATACTCAGACAATCTAATGCGGCGGAGAATAAAAGTCATCAGGCGAGGCTGGATGCACTGGTAAATCTGAGTTTATTATTCACATCACATACATTTATCAACTTTACACAATTATGAATACAATGGGAATCCCTGCCCGCCCACACAAGTCCCATTGGCCCTCGCTGGCAGGAGGCACCCGGGCCCCGATTCGTATTGGCCGTTACGAATCGGGGAGTTGCCGATTCGGCCATTTTACGATCCGAGTATTCTGATCGGAACCACGAGGCGATCAGAAAATGGCGGCGGGCGAGGCAGACAAAGGGAATTACATTTCACAATACCAACGGGGGACACTTTATTACACCACACACAAATCCACATCTAAAAAAAAAAGTACTTAAAACTCCGTGGGTCCCACAGCACCTAAGTGTCCATGGGTATGAGTGCCACTATGCACCGCCCCTGGCTGAGGGTGTTGGGCCATTCCGTGACACTCCTCCCCCTTCCCACAGTTCGACGCACCTGGTCTGACCCCCACCGGGTCATACCGGGGAAGTCGGTGCTCCCAGGCCCATAGTCTGTCTGGGGAGGCCGGGCCACCAAGCTTCTCCATTTGGCCTTGCGGCCGTGCCAGCTTGGTTGGGGCCCCACGTCCTTGGGGTTACCCCGGCTGGGAGAAAGGACATGTGACCGGTGGGGAGTACCTCCCGTGTCCCCTCCGGGGCTATCGCTCACCCGGGGAAAACGGGTGCCACATGCACGCGCCCCGGGTGCCCAAGTCAATTGGTGAAAAGCCCAGTGGCTGCGTGAGGCCTCCGGCCAAAGAGTTGCAAAGATGGGCAGAGGCCAGCGGCGCTCTGCCCCGTTGCCAGCTCTTCTGCTGGGGAGGCAGGTACGGCAATGACAACCGAGGGGACAAATGGGGTCACACCCGGCTGCTCTTCCGGGCAGCCGAAGGGTGGGATAAACAGCTGCAAAGGCAGTAGCACGGGGTCATCCTCGCTCTGCCCCTCGGGGCAGATTGTGAAGAATGGGCAGAGGCCAGCGACACTCTGCCCCGTTGTCAGCTCTTCCGCTGAGCGAGGATCTCCTTGCAGGAGGATGGTTTCTTTCCCCCCGGGGCAATCAATGGCTGCTCACAGCCCAGCCCGGGGGAACCATCCGTCTGCTCCTCCTGGCAGACTGTGGGCAGTGGGCAGAGGCCAGCGGCACTCTGCCCCGTGGCCAGCTCTTCTGCTGGTTGGAGGACAACTCTCTTTGCGACGGGGAGTGGGCAGAGGCCAGCGGCGCTCTGCCCCGTTGCCAGCTCCTCCGCTGGACCCGTGGCCTCGGCCACCCTGTCCGCTTGCGGGGTGAAGGGGGTAACCTTTTCTGCTGGGTGAGGATCACCTTGCAGGGGGATGGTTTCTTCACCCCCGGGACAATCAATGGCTGCACACAACCCAGTCCGGGGGAACCATCGGTCTGCTCCTCCTGGCAGACTGTGAGCAGCGGGCAGAGGCCAGCGGCACTCTGCCCCGTGGCCAGCTCTTCTGCTGGTTGGAGGATAGATTTCTTTGCAGCTGAGAGGGGGCAGAGGCCAGCGGCGCTCTGCTCCATTGCCAGCTCCTCCGCTGGACCCGTGGCCGCGGCCACCCTGTCCACTTGCGGGGTGAAGGGGGTAACTTCCTCTGCTGGGACCCCAACGGGTACCCATGGGACCACCTCGGCCTCCCATAATTCCCAGACCTGGGGGCTGTCGACTTCTTCCGCCGACCCGTCCCAGCACGGGGAACTCAGACCCGACTGCGGTGCGCCGTCCAACAGTCTCCGGTAGGCCATCTCGAGCTCCCACTCTCGCTCCACCAGGAACTCCAACTCCTCTGGACTGACGTCCCGACTCTCATACGGGATTTCCTCTTCCCGCCGCTCCAGGATCTCCTCGAACCGATCCTCCGACTCCTCTCCAAATCCAGGGTCGTCGACCATCCCGGCATAGAGCAGCCCCATGCCGCCGTAATGTCGACCTGCGGTGCCGGCGCCATCGAGGGTGCGGGGTGTCAAGGATCCTGTCAACCACCTGAATGCGCGATACGCGGCGTCCAGGGCCACCTCTTGCCGCACCAGGCTTCGGAGCTCGACCTCCCACTCGTCCGGGGGTCGACCCCTCAGGAGTACAGCTCTGGCGTTGAACTGTACCTGGAAGATGACAGCGCTCGAAGGGACATCAGCCCCGTGGCACTCCCTCTCATGGCGTAGCGCCTCATACCACAGCTCTTGACGGACCTCGTCCCGCCACTCAAATCTAGTGGGCTCTACTGCGGACCCGTAGTACCGTTCCGGGCTCTCCTGCAGCCTTCTCGAAAACTCAATCTCCATGTCAGCGAGGGTGCCGGCACAGGAGCATCGCTCCTCGACAGGGAATGTGGCGTCCTCAGATGCAGCTCCAGGCGAGCTGTAAGTCTCCATCCGAGGGTCGCTGGGATGTGCGATGTCCCCAATACAGGCTCCAGGCGAGCTGTAAGTCCCAAAAGGGTAATCACTGGGGGGTTGCAGATTCCCAGGGTGAAGCTCCAGTCGACCTGTAAGCCTCGACCCAGGGTTCCACGGGGTAGGGTTCGGGGTTAAAATACTCAGTCTCTGCTCCGCGGAGCGCTGCCAACCGCAGCTCGTGCTGGCGGTCCTTTTCTCGCTCCTCTTCCCAATAAACCTCCCGAATCACTTCATGTATGTCCGCCTCCGCTGGGGCATCTCCGAGTAGGGCAACCCGAAGCCGCACCTCTCTGAGGCAAGCTTCTTCCTCCACCTCTGCGCGGACAAGGCTGGGGACGGGTGTCGTCACCCTGTTCTGATCCATCCTGGTCAGCTCCTTAATTAAGGTTTTCCTCTTCTTGTTACCCGGCGTTCCTCCCCGGTTCTCCAACATCCCACGCAGGGTGTCCCTGTTGTAGTGGGTGTACACCGCCATGGCGTAGGTCTCCTAGGGGTCTGCAGAGAGCGATCCCCGTACGGGCCACCAGTATGACGGAATGGGATGTTGTCCGCCTGCGGGTGTGCTCTATCTGCGTGCCCCCGGCGCTTACCGCTGGCCCGACTACCGAGTGACGCGGCACTCGGCGTCTCGTGCGGCCTGGCGTGACCCTGGGGAAGGGTTAGCGGGCGGTGGAGGGGACCCTTGCGTAGAACCAGCCCGACCACTGAGCAACACGGTACTCAGCGTCTCGAGCAGCTGGTTCACTGACCTTGTGGGTGTGGGACGTCTGTGGAGCGGCCGGCCGAATACGGAGATCGGATCTGCTGCGGAGGAATATTCGGATCTTATGTGGAGGAATATTCGTATCTTTAAACGGAGGAATATTCGTATCTTTAAACGGAGGAATATTCGTATCTTTAAACGGAGGACTTTTCGGATCTTACGGGCCGGGGGAATCTTCGGATCTGATCACCGCTCACTTGGTATACCGAAGCGCGGTACGCGGTCCGCGCCTTCAGTTCGGATCTCACCTCGGTCGATTATTCTTAAGTCCGTCGGCCATACGCTTCACCTCTGTCCTGATGCGGGATGCAGGCACAGGGGCGTTCGGTTCGGATCTTAAGTCTGTTCGGATCTTATGCTAGACACCACATCCTGAGACCGCGGGAAATACTCAGACAATCTAATGCGGCGGAGAATAAAAGTCATCAGGCGAGGCTGGATGCACTGGTAAATCTGAGTTTATTATTCACATCACATACATTTATCAACTTTACACAATTATGAATACAATGGGAATCCCTGCCCGCCCACACAAGTCCCATTGGCCCTCGCTGGCAGGAGGCACCCGGGCCCCGATTCGTATTGGCCGTTACGAATCGGGGAGTTGCCGATTCGGCCATTTTACGATCCGAGTATTCTGATCGGAACCACGAGGCGATCAGAATAGAAAATGGCGGCGGGCGAGGCAGACAAAGGAATTACATTTCACAATACCAACGGGGGACACTTTATTACACCACACACAAATCCACATCTAAAATAAAAAGTACTTAAAACTCCGTGGGTCCCACAGCACCTAAGTGTCCATGGGTATGAGTGCCACTATGCACCGCCCCTGGCTGAGGGTGTTGGGCCATTCCGTGACAGATTGCTTAATGAAAGGTGCTGTGTCTGCAAAATCCACTTTTGTCCATTTTATTACATCTTTAGTGTTACTGTTTACCATGTTCCAATAAATATTTGTTGTTTTGCTCCACCAAACCTGCAAACTGAACATTTCCCTATTGGATTATTTGAACTGTGGAGGTGGCCATCTTTCATACGTCACACTCAGCTAATCCCGCAGCACCTCTTGACTTGGATGCAAGTGCTAAATTAGCAGTGCCAAACGCTGAGCTGCAGAACAGCGTTCAGTGGCAAATTGCTAAATTAGCACTTGCAGCGGCTGAGCAACTGAACGCGCCTCAGGCTGCATTCCGGGAGCAGCATGTGGGGAGTGAGCTTAAACTTCTTTGGGTAAGGGAAGTTAACCCTCTCCACTCACTACCCCAGATACTGCACTTTCATTTTATAGCTTACTACTGTCGTATAAACAGATACAGGTTCTTACCTAAGCTCTCAGTTTTGATGGAATGGGCAAACATGGATTCACATGCATTTTTTTTTTCAACATTTTATAATTATTTAAATATAAATATATCATTATTTTAAAAACTTTTAATAATCATTTTAATGTAGTTAAAATAAAATATATTTTCATACTTAAAATTTTAACAATATAATGAAGACTAAAAAGCAATGAACCGGAAAAAAGTCTAGAAATTTGAAATAATAATCTATAGTTAATGGCACCACGATGTGTAATCCAACGAAAACAGACTAAATTTGAGAACTATTTGATCTCTAGAATATGCCATTCATACCTATATTATGACGAAAGTATATAAAATTGCATAATCATTATTAAATGTAGAATGAAAAGGACACCAGGCATAAGGACCAGTGTGGTGTCATTTGTATTCTACAATTTAATAAAGATTAAACTGTTTTAAAGATACTTCTGTTTAATGAGATCTATTAATTCTCAAAGTTAGTAATGATATAATTATTAGAACATATAATTTCAGTTTTATTGCTGTGGAGCTCTGATGTTATGCTCACACACTGCACATTACTGTCATTGTTTGAAAGTTTGTACAGACTCTGCCCCAACCACCTCAACAGGCAGAGAATTCCACAGCTTTATTGCTCTTCCTGTAAAAAGAAAGCTATTCGTTATGCTGAATTTCCTTTTTGTCCAGTCTATACATTATGTGTTTATGTATATAGAATGTGTGTAAATATATATAAGTCTTCTAATATATAAGTCCATGATGCATTTGTGTATTTGTTTTGGATGTTGGGGGTGGAGAGAAAAATCATGCGGTATGCGGGCTATCGGGGGGGGGGGGAGAAAATGTTTGCCCAGGGTCCAATCAATATTAAAGACGGGCCTGACCACCTATCATGCATCCCGTTGGCACAACACTTTGCATAGGTCCTCCTCATCTGTCTCTACCCCCACTATATGTCCTGCCATGTCATTGCCTACAAGCTCCACTGCCAGGGATGATGCTATAGTACTGGGTGTACCAGGTCCTTCCTCAGAATGTGACAGCATCCCATCAGCTGAAGATTTACGCAGTCAGATTACGTTGCCCCAGCCGCTGCAGCGTAAAACAAAATATATTCCCAACCATCCTTAAGCACAGCGTCTAAATGCCAGTTTAGCAAAATTACTCGCATTACAGCTGCTGCCTTTCCAGCTGGTGGACTCTGCTTCCTTCCGTGAATTTGCTGAATGTGCTGTACTACAGTGGCAGGGTCCAAAACGCCATTTCTTTTCACGGAAGGCCATTCCAGCACTATACCAGCACGTGAAAGACAATGTTATGGAGTCATTGGGAAAGGCAGTCAGCAGCAAAGTGCCCATTACTTTAGACACGTGGTCCAGCAAGCATGGACAGGGACGTTACATTTCCTTCACGGCACACTGGGTAACTCTTATTGCAGCTGAGGGGGATCCAAGATTGGGCTCTGTGCTGGAGCTTGTTCATCCACCACGCCTCCAGAAAGCTGCTTGTATGAGGTCTGTCTGCTCCACCACCTCTTCCTCCTCCTCCTCCTTTTCTGTCTCTGGCGAAGTGGCAGTTAAATTGATGCGTGGCAGGGGCTACGCAATGGCTCAAGCAAAAAGATGCCATACTGTGCTTCAGCTGGTTTGTTTAGGGGACAGGAGCCACACCGTGCCAGAAATTCTGTCAGCTCTGCAGGGGCAGGTGCTTCAGCTGGGAATGGTCGTCTGTGATAATGGCAGCAACCTTCTCTCCGCCCTATGCCAGGGTAAGTTGACGCATGTACCATGCCTAGCACACGTCCTAAATCTGGTGGTACAACATTTCCTAACCAGGTACCCAGGGCTGGCAGAGCCTCTCAGGCAGGCCAGAAAAGTCTGCAGCCACTTTAGACGGTCATACTGTACTGTCACCATTTGAGGAGGCAGCGAGGATTCCTTTAGTGCTCCTGCTGGAGCGCACTCTGCGGGGAATTACAGATGTGGCACTAGAGGCAGAGCAATGGGAGAAAGAGGAGGCCTTCTCTAACTCTCAAGGCCCCAGTCTTTACGCAGACAGCATTCCTGTGGGTCCTCAGATCAGACAGGAGGAGGATGAAGAGGATGAGGATTAGGGATGAGCTGCTCGGTTTGATCGGTTCGGAGTTCGATTCGAACATCGCCTGTTCGCATGTTCGCGAACTACGAACATTTCCGCGTGTTTGCCCACAATGCACCACAATGGAACACAATGCACTTTTCCACTGGCCTGAAGCTTGTAATTGGCTACAGCCTTGCACCTGACCACGGGTCAGGTGCAAGACAGGTTCAAGACTATGCCAATCATGGCTCAGAGTCCTGATGGGGCAAATTTTGCCCAATCATGGGCTCACAGAGCTAAGTCCAGCAGCACACTATATAAGGCTTCACACAGCCTTCAGCATGTGTTTTTTGAGTGGAGATTGTTAGTGTGTGTTTTCCCTGCCAGTCTGCCAGCAGCTATTGGGGGGGCCTAATTTCTACAAAATATCTGGGAATTGTTCTAATCTTCGTGTTCTCACTGCCACCAGCAATTTTGGGGGTCAGTCATTTATACAAAATATCTGGGAATTGTTCTAATCTTTGTGTTCTCACTGCCACCAGCAATTATGGGTGTCAGTCATTTATACAAAATATCTGGGAATTGTTCTAATCTTTGTGTTCTAACTGCCACCCAGGAACCTCCTATAAATCAGTGAGACCCTCTGATGGGTGGCAGTGACAAGACACAAAATACAATTCCCAGGAACCTCCTATAAATCAGTGAGCCCCCCTGATGGGTGGCAGTGACAAGACACAGATTGCAATTCCCAGGAACCTTCCATAAATCAGTGAGATCCCCTGATGGGTGGCAGTGACAAGACACAAATTACAATTCCCAGGAACCTCCTATAAATCAGTGAGCCCCCCTGATGGGTGGCAGTGACAAGACACAGATTACAATTCACAGAAATCTGCTAGAAGTATGTGGGACCCCCTGATAGCTGGCAGTGAGTAGACACAGATTACAATTCCCAGAAACCTCCTATAAATCAGTGAGACCCCCTGATGGGTGGCAGTGACAAGACACAGATTACAATTCCCAGGAACCTCTTATAAATCATTGAGACCCCCTGATGGGTGACAGTGACAAGACACAGATTACAATTCCCAGGAACCTCCTAGAAATCTGTGAGACCCCCTGATGGGTGGCAGTGACAAGACACAAATTACAATTCCCAGGAACCTCCTATAAATCAGTGAGATCCCTGATGGGTGGCAGTGACAAGACACAAATTACAATTCCCAGGAACCTCCTATAAATCAGTGAGCCCCCCTGATGGGTGGCAGTGACAAGACACAGATTACAATTCACAGAAATCTGCTAGAAGTATGTGGGACCCCCTGATAGCTGGCAGTGAGTAGACACAGATTACAATTCCCAGAAACCTCCTATAAATCAGTGAGACCCCCTGATGGGTGCAGTGACAAGACACAAAATACAATTCCCAGGAACCTCTTATAAATCATTGAGACCCCCTGATGGGTGACAGTGACAAGACACAGATTACAATTCCCAGGAACCTCCTAGAAATCTGTGAGACCCCCTGATGGGTGGCAGTGACAAGACACAAATTACAATTCCCAGGAACCTCTTATAAATCAGTGAGACGCCTGATGGGTGGCAGTGACAAGACACAGATTACAATTCCCAGGAACCTCCTATACATCAGTGAGACCCCCTGATGGGTGGCAGTGACAAGACACGAATTACAATTCCCAGGCACCTCCTATAAATCAGTGAGCCCCCCTGATGGGTGGCAGTGACAAGACACAGATTATAATTCGCAGAATTCTGCTAGAAGTATGTGGGACCAACTGAAAGCTGGCAGTGAGAAGACACAGAATACAATTCCCAGGAACCTCCTATAAATCAGTGAGACCCACTGATGGGTGGCAGTGATAAGACACAGATTACAATTCCCAGGAACCTCCTATAAATCAGTGAAATCCCCCTGATGGGTGGCAGTGACAAGACACAAATTACGATTCCCAGGAGCCTCCCATAAATCAGTGAGACCCCTTGATGGGTGGCAGTGACAAGACACAGATTACAATTCCCAGAAACCTCCTATAAAGCAGTGAGACCCCTGATGGGTTGCAGTGAGAACACACAGATTACAACAATTCCCAGATATCTTCTAGAAGTGAGACCCCCACAATAGCTGCTGGCAGTGAGAACACAAAAATTAGAACAATTCCCAGATATTTTGTAGAAATGAGACCCCAAAATAATTGGTGGCAGTGAGAACACACAGATTACAACAATTCCCAGATATTTTGTAGAAGTGAGACCCCCCCCCAATAGCTGGTGGCAGTGAGAACACACACTAACACAACAATCTTCTCTCAAAAAAACACATGCTGTGGCTGAGTGAAGCCTCATATAGTGTGTTGTGGGACTTTGCCCAATCAGGACTCTGAGCCATGATTGGCATAGTATTGCACCTGTCCTACACCTAAACTGTGGTCAGGTGCAGGCTGTAGCCAATTACAAGCTTCAGGCCAGTGGAAAAGTGCATTGTGGTCCATTGTGGTGCATTGTGGGCGAACATGCGGCGAACACGCGGAAATGTTCGGAGTTCGACGAACAGCCGAACGAGCGATGTTCGAGTCTCGTGGCACAAACCAGTTTTCCCCCTAGTGTGCCCATTTTACCGCTAGATTACAATGCACGCACTAAAAAATGCTGCCTGCATTGTTACCGCGCGCAAAGCCCCGGGATGCCCACAGCAGTGCTGAGCGCCGCCGCGAGCATCCTCTTAATTAATGGAGTCCATAGGACTCCATTGAGACAGACGCCGGCGGTCACATGACCTGCCAGATCTTGCCTCGCGATTTACGGCCGGTCAGCGTAGTGAAACGCAGGGGGAGACTGGGCGAATTTCTTCCCCCAGCCTTTCCCTGCTCCCGCCGGACGAAGGAGGTGGACGGAGCCACGGTCCTCACCGCGGGACAGGAGGTGAGTATACGATTCATTTTTTACATTTTTTGGCTGGTATTAACGGATTCTGCAGAAGATCTGGTTAACTTTTTGTTATCCGTGGCTGGACGTTAATTAGCGTTAGGACATTGTAATCCTAACGCTGATTAACACTTTGCGCTCCCCATGTTAAGTATAG
Organism: Leptobrachium leishanense; assembly: GCA_009667805.1. Taxonomy (NCBI): domain Eukaryota; kingdom Metazoa; phylum Chordata; class Amphibia; order Anura; family Megophryidae; genus Leptobrachium; species Leptobrachium leishanense. The sequence goes on from RXON01001664.1 coordinate 76,457, forward strand.
GGAGCTGTTTGGATTGTAATATGCGGAAAATACTTTGGCTAACGTTAACGCTCACGCAGGTAAGCAATAACGTTAACACCAAGTATGTAATTTGGCCTCTAGTTGGCAGTTTGAACGTAGCCACCACTCCTCCTTTGTGCACCGAGGTACCGGAATGGTATAGGGATCTTAAGGAGGTATTTGCCATAACCAACGCCGAGGCACTGCCACCACACCGCATTTGATTGCGCAATAGAACTTCTCCCTGGTACCATGCCTCCCAAGGGGTAGGTTTATCCTCTGTCACAAAAGGAAAATGAAATAATGGAGGAATATAGTGACAACTTGGCCAGAGGTTTTATCAGACGCTCATCTTCGCCAGCAGGGGCAGGTTTCTTTTTTGTATCAAAAAAGGATTGGGTCCTTCGCCCTGGTATTGACTATAGAGGTTTAAATAGGAAAACTGTGAGAAATGCGTATCCTATCCCCCTCATTTCCAAGCTCTTTCATCGTCTCAAGGGTGCAAAGGTATACTCAAAATTAGACCTGTGAGTTGCATACAATCTGGTTCGTATTAAGAAGGGTCAGGAGCGGAAAAATGCATTCAACACTCGAAGTGGTCTGGTCACTACGAATATCTTGTAATGCCTTTTGGTCTGTGTAATGCTCCCCAGTGTTCCAGGATCTGATCAATGATACCCTCAGAGACTATTTACAGGTGTTTGTCATAGTCTACATTGATGACATTCTGATCTATTCCCCTGACATCACAACCCAGCATGAGCATGTTAGAATGGTATTACAAAAGCTATTGGAAAACAGGTTATACTGCAAGCTAGAAAAATGTTTGTTCGACGTCTCTTCTGTTCATTTCCTTGGTTACATTATTAGTCCAGAGGGTTTTCAGATGGACCTTAAGAAACTATCTGCTATAATGGATTGGCCTCTGCCCCAGGGGTTATTATTATTATACTTTATTTATATAGCGCCATCATTTTCCACAGCACTGAACAATGGGCACAATATAAACAGGGTTACAATACATTCAGATTGAACGACATTTGATAAACCAATACAGGAGGAAACGAGGGCCCTATTCCCATGGGAACTTACAATATAGAAGGGTTGGGTGGAAACAGGAGGAGACGACTGCAAGGTGAGAGTGATGGACTGTTTGGGGCAGTGAGGTGTATCAGTGAGACGGGCGGTAGGCTTCCCTAAATAGGAATGCCTTAAGGGAGTGTTTGAAGGAAAGGAAACTAGGGGAAAGTCTGACCGTACGAGGGAGAGTGTTCCAGAGGATGGGAGCTGTGCGTGAGAAATCCTGCAGTCTATTATGGGAAGAAGTGATGCAGGGAGAAGCTAGGCACTGGTCATTGTTTGACCTTAGGGAGCAGGCTGGGGTGTATTTGGTGATTAATGAGGACAGGTAGTGGGGAGCTGAGCTAGTGAGAGCTTTGTAAGGCAGAGTAAGGATTTTGAATTTACTTCTGCAGTGGACGGGGAGCCAATGAAGGGACTCGCAGAGGGGAGAGGCAGAGACAGAGCGATGGGTGAGGTGGATGAGCCTGGCAGAGGCGTTCAGAATGGATTATAGGGGGGTGAGCTGGGAGAGAGGGAGGCCAACTAGAAGATTATTACAATAGTCGAGTCGGGAGATTACAAGGGCATGGATGAGTTGCTTTGTGGTGTCAGCGATAATAAATGGCCGAATTCTGGAGATATTACGCAACTGGTAGCGGCAGGAGGAGGAAGAGACTGGATGTGGGGGATGAAGGAAAGAGCAGGGTCAAGTGTAACTCCGAGGCAGCGAACCTGGCTTGATGGAGAGATGGTGATACCCTCGACCACGACAGAGAAGTCACTAGGTGGGGAGGCATTAGAGGGAGGAATTAGTAGGAGCTCGGTCTTGGACATGTTAATCTTTAGGTGGTGCAAGGCCATCCAGGAGGAGATGCCAGATAAACAGTCGCTGACTTTGGAAAGGACAGGAGGAGAGAGATCAGGGGTAGAGAGGTAGATCTGAGTATCATCAGGATACAGGTGGTAATTAAAGCTAAAGCTGTTAATGATTTTTCCCAGGGAGGAGGTGTAGATGGAGAAGAGCAGAGGACCAAGGACAGATTCTTGAGGCACACCAGCTGATTTGCAAATCAGGAGTTACCAGCAAATGATACAGAGAAAGACCTGTTAGAGGGATATGAGTGAATCCAAGAGAGCGCAGTGTCACAGAGACTGAGAGAGTTGAGAGCCTGTAGAAGAAGGGGGTGATTGACAGTTTCAAAAGCAGCCAAGAGGTCAAATAGGATGAGAATAGAATAGTGGCCGTGGTTCCTAGCCTTTAGGAGGTCATTGGTGACTTTGGTGAGGGAAGTTTCAGTTGAGTGTAGGGAACGGAATTTGCCTGATTGCAGGGGATCAAGTAAGAAATTAGAGGACAGGAAGAGGGAGAGGCGGTTGAAGACTAGTTTTTCCAGAAGCTTTGGAGGGTCTAAGGCAATCCAATGTTTTTTAAGGTTCACAAACTACTATAGGGAGGTTTATAAAGAATTTCTATGGCCTGGTATCTCCTCTGACCACAATGACAGAAAAGGGGATCCGTAATCAAAATGGACCCCTCAAGCTGAACAAGCTTTTTAAGCCTTAAAAGAAGCCTTCACTACTGCCCCGGTTTTAAGACATCCTGATCCCAAAAAGTATTTTCAGCTAGAGGTTGATGCTTCGGAAATTGGCATAGGTGCAGTCTTGTCCCAACGAGAGGCACACGACAAACCGCTACATCCTTGTGGGTTCTATTCCCGTAAATTGTCTCCAGCCGAGAGGAACTATGACATAGGTAACAGAGAATTGTTTGCAGTGATCTCTGCCTTAGCAGAATGGAGATATCTTCTGGAGGGTTCCAGTGATCCTATTATAATCATTACTGACCATAAAAACCTTACCTATATCGGTGACGCCAAGCGCCTGAACTCCAAGCCCAGGTATTCCTTGACCCAGGTCAGTACGTGAGAAGATAATTGAATCGGAATAAGAATAAGGACCAACGTGCTGTTGGTCCTTATTCTTATTCTGATTCAATTATCTTCTCACGTACTGACCTGGGTCAAGGAATACAAAAGCACGCGCTTTATCTAGACAATATGAGACGTATGAACAAAACATACAAGACAAACACCCCATCGTTCCACAGGAACACATACTTATTTCTACTTCCCTTGAAGTATCTTCACCTTTCTTGGAAAGGCTTCAGGGCATTCAAGGTATGGCACCTGAGGGGAAGCCTCCGGCTAAGCTCTTTGTACCTGAAACAGAAAGAGATCAGTTGATGTTTCTGTTTCATGATGTTAACCTGTCTGGTCACATGGGCATTACCAAAACTATATCTAATATAAGTAAGTCATTTTGGTGGCCCACATTGCGAAGGGATATAAAGGAATATATAGCCATATGTGACGTATGCACGAGAAACAAAAGCCCCAAAACTACACCAGTAGGCTTGCTCCGCCCATTGCCTATTCCAAAACTCCCATGGTCACGACTGGCGATGGATTTCATAGTAGACTTACCCAGTTCCCAAGGGAATACAGTGATACTCAATTGCTTTCTGCAGCTGATGTCGTTACGATATTCATACAAAATATTGTACATCTTCATGGAGTGCCACAGGGTATAGTATCTGACTAGGGTACTCAATTTGTATCCAGATTCCGGAAGGGGTACTATACCAACATGGGGATAACCTTGGCCTTCTCTTCGGCCTATCATCCCCAAACCTATTGGGCGTCCGAGAGGGCAAACCAAAATGTAGAAAAGTATCTCCGTTGTTTTGTATCCGAAAGGCAGGATAACTGGTCTGATCTTCTACCATGGGCTGAATATGCTCTCAATAACGCCATTAATGAGAGTATGGGTCGATCTCCTTTTCAAATTGTTTATGGTTATGATCCTCCCATGCTTCCTTCCACATTTCAGGTTTCTGCCATACCTGCCCTAGATGACCACTTAAAGAGACACCTGGACGACAGTCAAGGAGATACTTGTCAAAAGCAGTGCAGTTCAAAATGTTAACGCAGACAGACACAGGAGGCAAGCGCAGGTGTAACAAGTTGGTGATGGGTTTGGTTTTCCACCCAACATATCAGTCTTCTAGTACCCTCCATGAAAATGGCACCTTGTTACATTGTTCCATACAAAATCCTAAAACGGGTGAACCCCGTCTCTTACGCCTTAGCTTTATCCTCTCATTTCAAGAGGATCTTGTGACCTCCCCAAGTGGCATCCTAAGTGGACGTTCAGAGTTGATTCCTGGAGTTTTATCCAAGATCCCCTATGCCATCCACCATCACGATCCCTAATTCCTGTGTCTCCTCTCTCCACAGGTAAGACATTATCACCCATTATCCACAGACACCCACATCTCAACTGATCCCCTGCATACTTTTGCTGGTAAGACATTATCACCCATTATCCACAGACACCCACATCTCAACTGATCCCCTGCATACTTTTGCTGGTAAGACATTATCAACCATTATCCACAGACACCCACATCTCAACTGATCCCCTGCATACTTTTGCTGGTAAGACATTATCACCCATTATCCACAGACACCCACATCTCAACTGATCCCCTGCATACTTTTGCTGGTAAGACATTATCACCCATTATCCACAGACACCCACATCTCAACTGATCCCCTGCATACTTTTGCTGGTAAGACACTATCACCCATTATTTACAGACACCCACATCTCAACTGATCCCCTGCATACTTTTGCTGGTAAGACACTATCACCCATTATCCACAGACACCCACATCTCAACTGATCCCCTGCATACTTTTGCTGGTAGGACCCCCATCACCCAGTATTCGCAGGCACCCACATTGTAACGTTACCTTGGTCTTTTTCTGTTTTTTTATTTATTTTTGTTTTTCTCCACCATTTGCTTTGCTAATTAGCATGTGAATCTCCTGCCCTATTGACACAGCCCATCCAGCTTCAGGTGTTTACATTGTAACTGCCTGAATGCAATCAGTCTGCCCTATATAACTGCTAAGACTGGCTCCATTGAGCCTTGGCTCTTGTGACCTCCCCAAGTGGCATCCTAAGTGGACGTTCAGAGTTGATTCCTGGAGTTCAGTGGCATCCTAAGTGGACATTTAGAGTTGATTCCTGGAGTTCAGTGGCATCCTAAGTGGACGTTCAGAGTTGATTCCTGGAGTTAGGGACTGGAGGAAGGAACTGCAAGGCCCACTTTTTACTTTGGGTAAACGCACGTCTATATTATGCTTTCTCTCACGCTTCTACACTTTACTTCTACCTTTCACCTTAAATGGAACTCCTGCCCCTCTACCACCGACCCCTACACTATCTGCATCTCTCCCTCCCTCCTCTCGTCCCACATGACACGGCCTCCGTTGCTGCTCTCTCACATGGCGGTCTACACTTGAGCCATACCCCCAGACCAGGTGAGAGAAATGGTGGCGGGGTCGGAATCCTGCTGTCTCCCACCTGCACCTACCAGCATCTCCCTCCACCCCCATCCCTCTCCTTCTCCTCCTTCGAGACACACTGCATCCGCCTGTTCTCTCCTCTGGCTCTCAGGGTGGCAGTCATCTACCGCCCACCAGGACCAACCTCCCAGTTCTTTGACCACTTTGCTACCTGGCTTTCTCACTTCCTGTCTTCTAATCTTCCATGCCTAATTCTCGGGGACTTCAACATTCCCATTGACGATCCTTCCGCCCCTGCTGCCTCCAAACTTCTTTCACTCACGTCCTCCCTTGGACTCACACAATCCTCCCTCCTCCTACCCACCGCGCGTGGTCACGCTATTGACCTTGTCTTTTCCAGCCTCTGCTCCATTTCTGAGTTCAAATGTCGCCCTTTCCCCATCTCTGACCACCACCTTCTCTCTTTCAACCTATCTGGACTTCCTAAACACCCTGCTCCCCCACCCCGCACACACACTCGCAGAAATCTACATGCTGTGGACCCCCATCAATTCTCCAACCTACTTCACCACCTCCCTCATACCTCATCCTTCACCTGCCCTGATGCTGCCACTAATCACTACAACACTACGCTTATCTCTGCTCTAGACACTCTTGCTCCTCTTCGACTCTGTAAGGCCCCACGCCGCCAGCTTCAGCCCTGGCACACCCTCCAGACTTGCTACCTGCAAAGATGCTCCCGCACTGCAGAGCGTGCCTGGAGGAAATCCCGGTCTGAAGCTGATTTTGTTCACTTCAAGTTTATTCTCCGGTCGTACACCTCTGCCCTCCACTTGGCCAAACAATCCTTCTCATCTCTTATATCTACGCTGTCCTCCAACCCTAAACGGCTCTGGTCCACCTTCAACACCCTCCTCTACCCACCTGCACCTCCCCCCACAGCTGCCTTCAGCGCTCAAGACCTGGCAGACTACTTCCTCAGTAAAACTTTAATTATCAGAAGCAACATCCCAACACAAGATAGTTATCTGCCACCTCCACTCCCACAGGTCCCCTCTGCCACCCTCTGCCGCTTCCTCCCAGCCACTGAGAGGAAGTCAATTCCTTATTGTCCTCCTCACATCTCACCACGTGCCCGCTCGACCCCATTCCCTCACATCTAATTCCTCCCCTCTCCTCCTCCCTCACCCCTGCTCTCACACACATCTTCAACCTATCTCTCTCCACTGGCTCCTTTCCATCCGCCTTCAAACACGCGCTAGTTACCCCTTTACTAAAGAAACCATCCCTCGATCCCAACTCTCCATCCAACTACCGCCCTGTATCCCTGCTTCCCTTCACATCAAAGCTCTTAGAAAAACTAGTCTTCAACCGCCTCTCCCTCTTCCTGTCCTCCAATTCCTACTTGACCCCCTGCAATCTGGCTTCCGTCCCCTACACTCAACTGAAACTGCCCTCACCAAAGTCACCAACGACCTCCTAACTGCTAAAAAACACTGCCACTATTCTATTCTCATCTTGCTTGACCTCTCGGCTGCTTTTGACACTGTTGACCACCCCCTCCTTCTACAGACCCTCAACTCTCTGGGTCTCGGTGACACTGCACTTGCTTGGGTTGACTCCTATTTATCCAACAGGTCCTTCTGTGTGTCCTTTGCTGGTAACTCCTCCTCCTCATTGCCTCTATCTGTTGGTGTACCTCGAGGCTCTGTCCTTGGTCCTCTGCTCTTTTCCATCTACACCTCCTCCCTGGGCAAAATCATCAACAGCTTTGGCTTTAATTACCACCTCTACGCTGATGACACTCAGATCTACCTCTCTACCCCTGATCTCTCTCCCCCTGTCCTTTCAAAAGTCAGTGACTGTTTATCTGGCATCTCCTCCTGGATGGCCTCCCACCACCAAAAGATCAACATGTCAAAGACTGAGCTCCTACTTATTCCTCCCTCCAATGCCTCCCCACCTCCTGACTTCTCTATCACGGTGGAGGGTATCACCATCTCCCCATCAAACCAAGTTCGCTGTCTTGGAGTTACACTTGACTCTGCTCTTTCCTTCATCCCCCACATCAAGTCTCTTTCCTCCTCCTGCCGATACCAACTGCGTAATATTTCCAGAATTCGGCCATTTCTTACGCTGTCACCACAAAACAACTCATACACGCCCTGGTAATCTCCCGACTTCGACTATTGCAATAATCTCTTATCTGGCCTCCCTCTGTCCCGCCTCTCCCCCCTACAATCCATCCTGAACGCCTCCGCCAGGCTAATTCACCTCACCCGCCGCTCTGTCTCTGCCTCTCCCCTCTGCGAGTCCCTTCACTGGCTCCCCATCCACTGCAGAATTAAGTTCAAAATCCTTATCCTTACCTACAAAACCCTCACTAACTCAGCTCCCCACTACCTGTCCTCACTAATCACCAAATACACCCCAACCCGCTCTCTAAGGTCAAACAGTGACCTGCGCCTAGCTTCTCCCCGCATCACCTCTTCCCATGATAGACTGCAGGATTTCTCACGCGCAGCCCCCACTCTCTGGAACGCTCTCCCTCGTACTGTCAGACTTTCCCCTAACTTCTCTTCCTTCAAACGCTCTCTTAAAACATTCCTATTTAGGAAAGCCTACCACCCAACTCACTGACACAACCATCAATCACTCTCACCTTACAGTCCTCTCCTCCTGTTTCCAACCTCAACCCTCCCAGATTGTGAGTTCCTACGGGAATAGGGCCCTCATCTCCTCCTGTACTGTTTGTCAAATGTTGTTCAATGTATTGTAACCCTGTCTATACTGTGTTTATTGTACAGCGCTGCGGAATATGCTGGCGCTTTATAAATAAAGAATAATAATAATAATAATAAAGATCCACAACGTATTTCATGTAAGCCTTTGGAAGCCGTTACTCTGCAATCGGTACTCCAAGAACTGGGCTCCTCCTATTACAGTGGAGGGCGAGGAGGAATATGAGGTGCGGGCAATCTTGGATTCTCGATGGTCGAGGGGGAATTGCAATACCTGGTCGACTGGGAGGGATATGGTCCTGAGGACAGGCAATGGATTCCTGCGGATGAAGTTCATGCTGCCCATTTGATTAAGGCATTCCATAGGTCTCACCCTTCGGCTCCGGTTGGTCGTCCTGTGGCTGCCCATGGGGCACACACATACCGCCGGCATCCGGCAGCATCCTCCGCATTGTCCGCTGTCCGAGCGTCAGATAAAATACAAGCCGGCGCAGGCCACGTGACAAGCGGAGGGGCAGGGCACGCAGCTATAACGCGGCACCATCGGGTTTAAATGCCTTGCAGTCAGTGGTGAACGGTGCGCTGACGTGGTTTATTTTTCCCACAGTGCTACCTAGCGTTTGTTATACAATCTATTCAGTGTATGACCCTCTGGCTTTGGCAATTGACGATTCTTTTATCTGACCCCGTGGCTTTGGCAATAGATGATTCTGGTATCTGACCTTCTGGCTTTGGCAATTAACGATTCTGGTATTTGACCCTGTGGCTTTGGCAATTAACAATTCTGGCATCTGACCCCCTGGCTTTGGCAATTAACGATTCTGGTATTCTGAACCCCTGGTTCTGGCAATTAATGATTCTGGTATTCTGAACCTCTGGCTTTGACACTTTATGATTCTGACATAACTCCCTGGTTTTTCACAATTACTTCATATACAGTTTCTAGCAAACCGACTACTCTAGGGATCGGGAAGTGTAGGTGTAACTCCGCGTACAGGGACGACTTTCATACATCCGTGGAGAATCCGTGAATACTGTCTTGTGTAACCTTGAGAATGGCTCCTGAGGGAGCTGAAACATCGGTCTCAATTTTAATGGCATAAATTAAAGTTTATTGTTTTATTTTTATTGAGTGCGACCAATCTTGTTTATTTTTTACATGCAATAATTTATTGGCTATGGCACCAATTATTTAAATGTATATTTCCCTGGAAGGAGTGGCAGGAATACAGGAGATATATATATATATATATATATATATATATGTATATATATATATATGTATATACTCCATAATAATAAAGTATTGTAAACTTAAACCATTAATACAATACATTATTGTATAACATTCATATACCCCTATGTGTAAAGGTAGGTACTCATTATCCTAATACATCAGTGAATGTCTTGGGGTCCTGAATGAGAATGTTTTAATTCCTTAGCTTTTAAGAAGAAAAATATTTCACTTGTGTCTTTTGAAATGTTAACTTTGCTGTAATTGTACTGTGTGCTCAAACACCCCCACTTTATACTGAGTGCTTCTGGCATCTGCACCTGTTTTTTTATATCTCGATCATCTCTTCATAGATCTCAAGACAGGATTAACAGACATCCTTTATCCGATTTACATGGCGTGATAAGTTGAAGAGTTTATGCTCTACATTAACCCTGGCTCACATTCTATTTACTGCTGGTAATGGTCAGGTGGAACCCAGTATAACGCCAGGATCAAGCGGGCAAATCCTAATGACTTGGAATAATTAAGATTTAAATCTTTCAGAATTCATTTGTCTTGTTGCAAGACCCTGAATGCTCCCATGAGGTCTTTAAAGAAGACATATATTTAAAAATGATATATTCTCCTATATTTTTTTTTTTGTCTTCTATTACCAACTAACAATATTTAAAACAAATTTTTAACAGTTCGTAATTTGATTACTTTCCCACATTGACTCACCCTAAAATGCAGATGCCTGAACTGGTAGCCTTCGACTACTTCTGACTGAAAATCTTTCTGCACACCATTTTTCTAGAGATGTGTGTTTTGTTTTGTTATGAATCTAAATTCAGACGAAATTTACCAATTCGTATTTCGGGAGCACGTCCAAAATAACGAATTGGTTCCATCTGAAACAGAACGAAACTGAACAAAATTAAATACAACAATTTGATACCGTTTTTACTAATCTATTTGTTGTACCGTTTCACTTCAGATTCAGCAATGCGTGCCTGTCCATTGGCCGTGGTGCTGAATCTGTTGTATAGTTCGGTGCAGTTTGGTGGCAGCAAAATTCCACATAGACAAGTAATGGTTAATCTATTCAGAGAACGCTGAACAGCACTGAAATGTCAGTGAAATGCCCTGATTTTCGGTGGTTGGTTTGACATTTTTTTTTTTTTAGATTTTAAGGTTTTTAATTTAATTGCAAACAAATGGTCACAGGCCGACCAGCAAAGTTGGCCTCGCAGGGCCAAACATCTTAGTCCCATAAGAAACACATAAGGGGGGGGTCACAGAAGACTGCAAATTATTGAAAAATGAGGGGGGAAATAATAAAACAACAAGACTCAGATAAAAAAACAAATAATCAAAAACAACACTCTGAATGACGTCAACAGGTGTCAGCGGAATCATCCCCAAGTGGGGGGGTCTCATCAAAATGAAAAGCAAAAGTGGCCCCGTAGCTCCAAAATGTAAAACAGAAAGTCTCTGCGGAGTTATCCCCAACCGGGGCCCTCCATTTCTCATCAGGAAACGAGAACAAAAAGACAAGAAATGTCCACAGAATGCATCCAGAAGAAAAGAACAAAAATAAAAGGAGGGGTCATCAAAAACGCAGGATGTCAGAGATAAGAGCAAGGGGTGTCCTCAGCCAGTGTCTCTAAATGGTAGTGGGCCTACAGCAGGTAAAGTGAAGCTGAGCAGGCCAGGTACATCCTTCAGGGACTAAAGGCCATCCTAACACCGCTGATGGCGCTCGGCACCCAGCGGAACGCCAGTCTCCAAGCCCCCACCTTCGCAGCAGCGGTGCCAAACCAGGATCCAGGCCAGCATTGCCTCCCCTCAGCACAGTAGCCATCGATCCCCCTCAGCACCGCCAAAAATGACTGCGGGGTCCCAGAGTCCGGCATCAGTGTCTCGGTCGAGACATCGATCTTGTCTCCCCTTCCAGCAGCAGCCGCAAAGCATGCCTCCACGTGGCGCCAGACTGTTGAGGCCTGGACCTCTTCAGCTCCTGCGTCTTCCTCCTCTCGGCAGCCCTGCAGCGCGAACATCCAGATGCCCCTGGTGAGCGGGCCCTCCATATCCTCCCCATCCAGTAGCTGCAAGCAGGCCTCCAGGCCTGCCAGAAAGGCATCAGTACCTGCTGTGAAGGACCCCCCCCTCCAAACAGCCGACAAGCCGTCCGTCGCTCCCACCAGGTAGCCATCCAGGGCAGTCAGGAGACGTGTGCCCCCCATCCCCTCAACCCTCAGCGAAGGCCCCGTTCGGGCCGATGCGGCAGGACAGCTGGGCAGAGATTCGAAAAAGGCTGGGGTAAAGGCCACAAGATGGCCACTGGCACCTCGCTCCAGCAACATGCCAGCTATTATAAAGTGTCTCTGGTCCGGAAGGGGGAATAATGCGACCTCCAGACAACTTGGCTCCGGTGGCCAGCTAGTCTGGTCCCCAAAACAAAATTAGCACTGCAGGAAAGTCCAAGTAAGGGTCCCAGAGAGTGGCAGACGTGCAGAGCTTCTCTAGAACACGTCTGCTCCCTTCAGTAGCTGGCCACGCCCCGACAGGTTTTAACAGGTGAATCTCATAGGTTTCAATGTAAAAAATATTCTCAGTTTTTATTAAATATTTATTTAACCGTTTATTCTTTTAACTTGCAGCAAAAAGTATCTTTATTTATTTAAATTTTAGGATTTTTGGAGATTTTTTTTGGTGAAATTTTTGGATCCCTAATTATTTTAACCCCTTCACTGTAAATCCATTTCACATCTGTGTGCTGAGCTCATTTTTACCGCTTTTGCTCATCGTGTTTAAACGCGATTTGAAGCCACGTTTTATTATATAACCCAGACATCTTAAATATCATTCTTTCTGCCAGACTCCGCAGATTCATAATATGTCATTATTATAAGTATATGTCATGTCCTTCCTGTATATTATAACAAAAAATGCAATAAAATTCGAATTTTTAATCATCTACAGAATGTAAAGTGGTTTTTTTTCACATTTTATCATCCGAGTCTTTGCGTTTATATTTTCTATGCGGTGCGCTTTTTAAAAAAATTAGAAATGGGGACTTGCTACATTTTTTGGGGGGGAATTACGTGATTTTTAGCAAATGCACCCCATAGAAAAAAAATCATCAGTGCAGCATCATTGTTCACATCATAATTGAAATGGGAATATATATTGCTGCATTAATAAAAATGACACACAAACAACCCCACATTTTTATGTTTTTATTTTTTAATTTTTTATTATTATTTTTATAAATTTTCTGTTATTGCTATGGCCCTTGAAATGACACCATGACCCTCTAGCTGCCAACGTTCTGGAGATATGGGGGTTCAAAGCAACCCCCTATCTCCACCAGGGGATTTCCTTGGGAAATCCCTGGGCAGCTAGGGGTTCCCTGGCTAAATGACATCATCACACCATGCACGATTACGTCAGGGTGCCGAGAGGGGACCCGGAGGGGGACCCGCCATCCAAGATGGTGGCCTCCACCGGAGCTAGGCAGGCGCCGGATCGCAGCCCGGCACTTTAGGGGTTAAAGACAGGAATCGCTTGAAAGGGCAGACATTGCCCTTCAAAGCGTTGCCTGTCTTTATCTTGAAGAACCTCCCGATCGGGAGGGAGAGGGATCCGAAAGGATCCCCCCCCCTTCAGGCTATCTCCCGGGGGTCGCCTGAAAATGACATCATTGTGTCCGACGCGATGACTGTCCCCGGGAACATAAAATAAAACTTTTTTTTTCTTTCTCTACCTGGCTGAATGTATTTAATTATATATATTAGATACATTTAGCCAGGTAGAGGGGGGTGGCATGTGGGCTGCGCAGGGTCTCAGGCAGTGGTTTGTTTTTTTTGTGTATAATTTTAGCAAATTTATAGGGGAAGGTAAGAGCAGGTATGATATATATATATATATATATATAGATAAGATATATATCTATATTCTTATAAATATATATATCCAGACTTGTATTACACACATTTTGGCAACTAATTGCCCCCCCCCCCCAATTTGGCTGATCCCTCCAGAAGAAATGTTGAACCCGATAGAGCAGAGAATAATATAAATATTTTTCTGCTCTGTCAGGTTCAACATTTCTTCTGGAGGGATCAGCCAAATGGGGGGGGGGGCGCATTTAGTTGAGATTGTCCACATGCCACCACCCCCCATGTGCGTATGTGTATATATGGTCTGAGGTCTGTGGGTGGGTGTATATATATATCTGCATGTTGATATATACGTATATATAGGTCTGCGTGTTGATATATACGTATATGTCTGTGTGTGTATCAATGCATCCCTACTCTATACACAGCGCTCCGTGTCCCTATAATATGTATGATCAGGGGTTACCTTTTTTTATATTTTTATACTATTCCTATTAAATTAACAGTAATTTTTTATGTATTTTATTCAATAGAAACTTTTTTTGCCTATATAACATGTGCTTTGTGAAAATAAAACGGTTTTGTGTGTACATTTTAATTTAGTTAGTGGATTACTGTCCAGTGCGGTGAGAAGCAAACGTAATGCAGTGTAGAAACGCTGCGAGGCGGAGTGGAGTGAAGTCAAGCCTCCAAAATGTTTGCTTCTCTTCGCTTCGCTACGCTGTGCGTCGCTACACGCTCAGCATTGCTAGCTTACCGAATCAGTTTGTAGACTTGTTACTGACCCTGCTTGTTCTGAGGACCCGATCTGTTGCCGACTTTGACTGCCATTTGACATACTCTCTGTGTATTCCCTGCCTGTTCTGTTTGCTTACTGTTGCTACTGGTGTGCGCCGATTCTCACCACATACAGTAGCGCAGTACAAGTGCCTAAACATTGCTGACCCGGTTTTGTTCTAGCTGCTGATGTAACTGAATAGATCGGGGATATCTTCTGCATTACCAAAACCTCCACCACTGCACTCTTCCACAATACCTCAAAGGGGTTACGGTGTGAAGGCACTTGCTGCCACCAAAGGCAAAATATTTGGGAGCACTGACGCCTATACCAGATTCATATCATTTTAATACTTGACCGCAGGGTCCAACCCTGCACTCTTCCACAATACCACAGAGGGGTTACGGTGTGACGACACTGTTGCCGACACTAAAGGCCCAATTTTAAAGCACCTATTGTTACTTTTATCCAAAGCCTGCATAAGTTTCACCATAATTTAGCCAACAAAATCACTAAACTTGTTCTGCGTGTCCTAAAATGTCTCCTCTTTTCATACAGACTGCCGTCCCAAGCAGTTGTTTATGAATAGATTAAAGGAAAAATATTTGCCGTCATTTGAAATGTCATTTTTTGGTTTTTAAATGTCTCTATTAAGGATGAGCCGAACGCCCTCGAGTTCGGTTCACATTCGAACTCAAACTTTTCAAAAGTTTGAATTTATGGGACTCAAAGTTTCATTTTTAGAGTGCCCTCCAAGAGGGCATATATGCTACATATGTGCCATAAAAGGTGTATGGGGGCCTGGGTAGTGCCCTGGGGGAAAGGAAACAAGGACAAAAAGTTTTTAAAAAAACGTTTTTAAAGGGACAGTGAGTTTTCCATGAAATAAGGGTTAAAAATAAAAACAAAAAATTCCTTCAAATATCGTGCCTAGGAGGTCCCCATAACCTGCCCGTGAAGTGGCGGATTTGTAGGATGTATAGAAACATTTATAAACAATGTCTGGGTCCGGATAGTGCCCTGGGGGACAGGAAACAAGGACAAAAAGTTTAAAAAAATACGTTTTCAACCTCTTCACTGCTGACGACGTGTGGGACACGTCCTCAGTTACTCCTGCTGTATGCTGAGGAGGACGTGTCCCACACGTCATCAGCTTTTGCGGGACCCCCGTCGGAGATACTCACCTCTTTGTCTGGGGTCCCACGGCGTTCTGACTTCAGCATCCTCAGACGCTGAAGTCAAGCTCCTCCCGACGAAAATTACATCATCGCGCCATGCGCAATGATGTCATTTCCAGGCGACCCCCCGGCAATGCCGTGAGATCGCCTGGAAGGTAGGGGGGATCCGTTCGGATCCCTCCCGATTGGGAGGTCCCACAAAAGGAAGCCAGGCACCGCTTAAAAGGGGAGAGTCTCCACTTTTAAGTGATACCTGGCTTTAACCCCTTAGGCACCGGGTCGCACTTCGGCGCCTTGCGGCATGAAGTGCGGCCTAGCTCCGGTGGGGGCCGCCATCTTGGATGACGGCTCCACCCCCAGGTCCCCCCTCACTGCCTGACGTCCTCACGCATAGTGTGAGGACGTCAGATAGCCGGGGAACCCCTAGCTGCCCGGAATCCCCTGTTGGAGATAGGGGGTTCATTTGAACCCCGATATCTCCAGAACCGTGGCAGCTAGAGGGTCATGGTGTCATTTCAAGGGCCATAGCAATAACAGAAAATTTATAAAAATAAAAATAATAAAAACAAAATAAAAAAATAAAAACATAAAAATGTGGGATTGTTTGTGTGTTATTTTTATTAATGCAGCAATATTATTCCCATTTCAATTATGATGTGAACAATGATTCTGGGGGTCATGGAGGGTGTCAATCTAAAGGCCTGAGCATGGCCTTTCGAATGATATCCAACATGACCAGGTATAAAGTAAAACAAACAAAAAAAATTTTTTTTTCAAAAATGTATTTTTTTCTGTGTAATTTTTATTAACCCCTTCACTGCTGAGGCATTTCACCGCTGTGTGCTGAGCTCATTTGTACCGCTTTCGCTCATCATGTTTAAACGCGATTTGAAGCCACATTTTAATAAATGACCCAGACATATAATATATCGTTCTTTCCGGCAGACTCCGCAGATTCATAATATGTCATTATTATATGTATACGTTATGTCATGTCTGTATATTATAACAAAAAATGCAATAAAAATTGAATTTTTAATCATCTGCAGTGTGTAAAGTGTTTTTTTTCACATTTTATCACATGAGCGTTTGCAGTTATGTTTTCTATGGGGTGCGCTTGTACAAAAATTTGAAATGGGGACTTGTTACATTTTGTGGGGGGATTTACGTGATTTTTAGCAAACGCACCCCATAGAAAAAAATCATTAGTGCAGCATCATTGTTCACATTATAATTGAAATGTGAACAATATTGCTGCATTAATAAAAACAACACACAAAAAAAAACATGTTTTTTTTTTTTTATTATAATTTTTTTAAATTATTATTTTTACTTTGTACCTAGTCATGTTGGGTATCATTCGAAAGGCCATGCTCAGGCCTTTCAGATGACACCCTCCATGACCCCCTAGCTGCCACGGTTCTGGAGATATCGGGGTTCACAAGATGCATGATGACATCAGGCAGCGAGGGGAGACCCGGGGTTGAGCCGCCATCCAAGATGGCGGCCCCCACCGGAGCTAGGCTGCACTTCAGCGCCGCAAGGCACTGAAGTGCAACCCGGCGCTTGAGGGGTTAAAGCCAGGCACCGCTTAAAAGGGGAGACTCTCCCCTTTTAAGGCTAGGGTCAGACTGAGGCAGTGCGAACGCGCGTGCAGCCGCACTTAATCACGGCCGCACTAGCAGCAGATGCCGGGCAATGACGGCCAATATACGAAGTACGGTCGCACAAAAGTCCGGCTGCGCAACGCAAGTGGAAAATGAACGCATTTTTTCGAGAACGTGAACCGCAGGTACTGACGTACAGAGTGCGCTGCGTCCGCTAGCGGCGTGTGTGCGTGATTAGGAGACGTCAGACGCTGCTAATGTCCGGCCAACATACGTCCAGACACAAAAAGAGTTTTATTGATGATCCGTACAAAATCACGGACGAAAATGCGCATCGTATGACCACTATCACGTATTCTGTGAAAAAATGCGTCCATTCGTTCGAACGCACTTTTTCACAGACAACATAAAAATGCGTTAGTCTGACCCTAGCCTAAGAGGTGCCTGGCTTTTGGCGCTTCTCCTTTCCGATTGGGAGGGAGAGGGATCCGAACGGATCCCCCCCTCCCTTCCAGGCTATCTCCCGGCATTGCCGGGGGGTCGCCTGGAAATGACGTCATCGCGCCAAGCACCGCGGGACCCCGGACAGAGAGGTGAGTATCTCCGCCGGGGGTCCCGCATAGCTGATGACGTGTGGGGCACGTCCTCAGCATGTAACGTGCATCAATGAGGACGTGCCCCACACGTCTTCAGCAGTGAAAGGGTTAATGCAGCAATATTGTTCACATTTCAATTATAATGTGAACAATGATGCTGCACTAATGATTTTTTCTATTGTGTGCGTTTGCTAAAAATCACATAATTCCCCCCGAAAATTGAATAAGTCCCCATTTCTAATTTTTGTACAAGCACACCCCATAGAAAATATAACCGCAAATGTTCATGTGATAAAAGGTGAAAAAAAAACTTTACACGCTGCAGATGATTAAAAATGCAAGTTTTATTGCATTTTTTGTTATAACATACAGGCAGAACATGACGTATACATATAAAAATGATATATTATGAATCTGCCGAGTCTGCCGGAAAGAACGATATATAATATGTCTGGGTCGTACAATAAAATGTGGCTTTAAATCACGTTTAAACATGATGAGCAAAAGCGGTAAAAATTAGCTCAGCACACAGCGGTGAAATGCCTCAGCAGTGAAAGGGTTAAAGGAACAGTGAGTTTTCCATAAAATAAGGGTTAAAAATAAAAACGAAAAATTCCTTCAAATATCGTGCCTAGGAGGTCCCCATAACCTGCCCGTGAAGTGGCGGATTTGCAGGATGTATGGATAACCCTGATAGTCATAAAACACAATCGGCCACAATACTCAGCCACTAATTGGGTTAGTCGAGACTCCTGGGAAATGTAGTTCAAAAACAACTGGATGGCCAAGGTTGCTGCACCTCTGAATTATAAACATACAGGGTTATCCAAAGAGATCCGAATGGCTGGAGAAAGGTAACCGAACGCTGAAAATCGTGTTCGATATCATTGGGATATCCAGAGAGCAGGCAATTCACCAAATCCTGGCGAATTGCCTGCACATACGGTGCCTGTTCAGTGCCTGTTCGAGGGCAGTGAAATCCCCATATAAAAGCACTGCTTCGGCTATTCAGAGAACACAAACCAGCAGTGAAAGGTTCCCGAAATGCCCTGCTGTTTGGTGGTTTAATTCGGCAAGTTTATTCAGGCGAATCCCAAAGGCTTCAATGTTAAAAATATTCCCGTTTTAATTCAATATCTAATAAACCGTTCATTATAAAATTCAGCAGTAATTTATTTATAGATTTTTTTTAGGATATTTAAAGCATTTTCCTGTTTTTTTTTTACTTATTTTTTCTGTAACAGCCCTTTTTATTATCATTCCCTGGACCTCATATGTAAATTTCAGACATTTTCGCTCAGTAGTTTCTTTGCAAACAGCATTTCACTTTTCAAACATTCAAGGAAACTGTGTTGCTAATTTAGGCTGCGGTCAGACTGAGGCAGTGCGAACGCGCGTGCAGGTGCACATAATCACGGCCGCATTAGCAGCAAATGACGGGCAATGACGGCCAATATACGAAATACGGTCGCACGAAAGTCCGGCTGCGCAACGCAAGTGGAAAATGAACGCATTTTTTCGACAACGTAAAACCGCTAGTACGGTTGTACAGAGTGCGCTGCGTCCGCTAGCGGTGTGTGTGTGTGATTTGGAGATGTCAGACCCTGCTCATGTCCGGCCAACATAACGTCCAGATGCACAAAGTGTTTTATTGATGATCCGTACAAAATCATGAACGCAAATGCGCATAGTATGACCGCTTTCGCGTACTCCGTGAAAAAATGCGTCCATTCGTTCGAACGCACTTTTTCACAGACAACGTGAAAATGCGTTCGTCTGACCCTAGCCTTATTCACTCCATTCATCTGCGGTGTCGGCTTTTTCCGGCGACTTCGCTGCGTGTGATCGGCTCCTGCTCGGGTTTTTCCAGCGGGTTAATCTAGATGTTTTTGCGGGTTTTCAGCGTGCATTCGCTGGGTTTTGCGGTTAGTTTTCAGCGGGTTTGCGGTGACCTTTCCCTGCAATTCGGAGACCCTGTGGTGCTTGCTGAATACACCACAGGGTCGCCGAACTGGGATTCGTCAAAACAAACCGAATTGAAGAGAACGAAAAGTCACCACATGGTCCACCCCTGCATTCTTCCACAATACCACAGAGGGGTTACTGTATGAATGCACTTGCTTGCCTGGCACCAAAAGCACAATATCTGGGTGCACCGACGCCTTTACCAGATGCATATCTTTTTAATATAGGACCGCAAGGTCCACCCCTGCCGTCTTCCACAATACTACAGAGGGGTTACTGTATGATAGTACTTGCAGGCCTGGCACCAAAGGCACAATATTTGGGTGCACTGCCACTGACGCCTGTATCAGATTCATATCCTCAGAGGGGTTATGGTGTGACGGCACTGTTGCCGACGCTAAAGGCCAAATTTTAAAGCACCTATTGTTACTTTCATCCAAAGCCTGCATAAGTTTCACAATAATTTAGCCAAAAAATCACTAAACTTTTTCTGCGTGTCCGAAAATGTCTCCTCTTTTCATACAGACTGCAGCCCCAAGCAGTTGTTTATGGATAGATTAAAGGAAAAGCATTTACCGTCATTTGAAACGTCATTTTTTGGTTTTTACATATTTCTATACATCCTAGAAATCCGCCACTTCACGGGCAGGTTATGGGGACCTCCTTGGCACGATATTTGAAGGCATTTTTCGTTTTTATTTTTAACCCTTATTTCATGGAAAACTCACTGTCCCTTTAAAAAAAATTTAAAAAAACTTTTTGTCCTTGTCTCCTGTCCCCCAGGGCACTACCTGGACCCCATACACCTTTTATGGCAAATATCTAGCATATATGCCCTCTTGGAGGGCACTCTAAAAACCGAATTTTCAGCCCCATTGACTTGTATTGAGTTCGAGTTCGGGTTCGAGTTCGGATTCGAACATTTGGAAAGTTCGGGTTCGAATATGAACCGAACTCAGGGGTGTTCGGCTCATCCCTACTCACGGGAGCTTACAATCTAAGAGAGGGAACAGGAGCCGCTCACAGAAGTTTACAATCTAAGGGCTCTATTGCAATCTTCGCGTTAAAACGCGGGCGCAAGGGAGGAAAAACTGCACCCGCAGTTTTCCCCCTTGCACCCACTTTTTAACGCAAGATTACAATGCAGGAGCGAAACATGCTGCCTGCATTGTTATCGCCCGTTAAAATGCTGGATGCTCGCAGCAGCACTGAGCGCAGCCGCGAGCATCCACTCGCTGGATTTCATAGGACCCCAGTGAGTTCCCCCCTGCCGGTCACATGACCAGCCGGTCCACGTAGTGATTCACGGAGAGAGACTGGGGGGACTTTTCCCCCAGTCTTTCCCTGCTCACGCCAGCAGGAGGAGGCGAACAGAGCCACGGTCCTCGCCGCGGGACAGAGGGTGAGTATAGGCTGCTTTTTATTATTTTTAAGGCTGGTGTTAACGGATTCTGCAGAAGCAGAATTCGTTAACACCAAGTCCTGGCTCTGGTTAACTTTTCGATGACCAGAGTCAGGCGTTAATCAGTGCAGGCACTTTGTAATCCAGCGCTGATTAACACTTTGCACTCCCCATGTTAAGCATAGGGAGCGCAAAGTACAGTAACCTCGCGTAGAGGAGCGCAACGTACCAAACGTAAACGGCTTTTTTAACCCGTTTGCGTTTGGATTGTAATATGCGGAAAATACCGCAGCAAACATTAATGCTTACGTAAGTGAGCGTTAACGTTTGCGTCAACATTGTAATAAGGCCCTAAGAGAGGGAAGAAAATCCGCTCATGGGAGCTTAAAATTTAAGAGAGGGAAGAGGAGCCTGCTCACGGGAGTTTATAATCTAAGAGAGGGAAGAGGAGCCGTTTACGGGAGTTTACAATCTAAGAGAGGGAAGAGGAGCCACTCACGGGAGTTTACAATCCAAGAGAGGAAAGAGCAGCCGCTCACGGGGGTTTACAATCTAAGAGGGAAGAGGTGCCTGCTCTAATATATAAATGCGTTTGTAATGCGCAGTCAGCCGCACCCATCAAAGCTGCTCACTCGACCCTCCCGACATGAATGGGACAGCGACAGACGCATTACAAACGCATTTATATAGAGAGATACTCTTGGATAGGACATTGAAAATCAAATATGTGGACACGGATTCTGAACTGGCAACAACAACAATAGACTGCCCTCAGGGCAGGCTAAACAACTAGTATCTAATAAACCGCTTATTCTTTTTCTATAGATTTTTTGGGATCTTTTAGGCATTTTTCGGAATTTTTTCAGGAACTTTCTTTTCCGTTTTTTTTATAAAATGTTTTTTTTTTCTGTAAAAGACCGTTTTATTATTATTCATAGGACCTGTGAAGGAACCGTTCCCTTCCGTCTGTCCTGGCTCTCCAGACACCCCTTCGTTGCAGTCAGCCCAGCTACTGGGAGCGCTGTCCTCAGCACCACGAGCGGCTTGACCTGCCTGCTTCTGTTCCTTGTGGGCAGAGGGCATCTTCCATAATGAAGGGGGCCAGGGGGTGTGGAAACAAGCCCAGGGGGATCCTCGGGGGGATCCGGGGAAACAAGCAAGGGCTGCGGGCAAAGCAGCCCGGGTAGATCATCCATCTGCGCCTCGGGGCAGGCTGTAGAGGGTGGGCAGAGGCCAGCGGTGCTCTGCCCTGGGGCCAGCTCTTCTGCTGGGAAAGCGGGTGCAAGATCAAAATCCAGCGGGGTGGAAGGGGTCAGCGGCTGCGGGATAAGCAGCCTGGGGGAATCATCTTTCTGCTCCCCGGGGCAGGATGGGGTGGGTGTGCAGAGGCCAGCAGCGCTCTGCCCCGTTGCCAGCGCTTCTGCTGGGTAAGGGTCGATTTGCGGGAGGATGGCTTCTTCCATCTCCGGGGGGATCAAAGGTTGTGGGCAAACCAGCCCGGGGGAACATCTGTCTGCTCCTCGTGGCAGACTGTGGAGAGGGGGCAGAGGCCAGCGGCGCTCTGCCCCGTGGCCAGCTCTTCTGCTGGGTAGGGGTCTCCTTGTGGGAGGAGGGCATCCTCCATAATGAAGGAGGTCAGGGGCTGTGTGGAAACAAGCCCCGGGGGATCCTCGGGGGATCCGGGGAAACAAGCAAGGGCTGCGGGCAAAGCAGCCCGGGTAGATCATCCATCTGCGCCTCGGGCAGGATCGAGTGGGTGGGCAGAGGCCAGCGGCGCTCTGCCCCGTTGCCAGCGCTTCTGCTGGGTAAGGGTCGCTTTGCGGGAGGATGGCTTCTTCCATCTCCAGGGAGATCAAAGGTTGCGGGCAAACCAGCCCGGGGGAAACATCTGTCTGCTCCTCGTGGCAGATTGTGGGGGGGTGTAGCTTCCTTGATGGAAATTCCAGGCAAGCTGTAAATCTCCTCCCAAGTATCGCTGGGGAGTGCGGGTTCCTCCCATGAAGCTCCAGACAAGCTGTAAGTCCCCATAAAAGGATCGCTGGGGGTGTAGATTCCCTGGTCGAAGCTCCAGGCGGGCTGTCAACCTCAACCCAGGGCTCTACGGGGTAAGTTTCAGGGGTGGGGTATTCTGTCCATGTCGCTTGGAGCTCAGCCAACCGCAGCTGGTGTTGGCGCTCCTTATCTCGCTCCTCATCTTCTTGGAGGTCCATCATCAGTTGTACAACTGTGGCTTCAGAGGGGGTGGTGCCGCATATCTCTAATATTGCTCGAGCTTTCTTTCGGAGGTGATCTTTAGTGGCCGGAGTCGGGGTTGGGGTTCTTACCATTCGCTGGTCCATCCTTGTAAGCTCCTTCACCAGGGCTTTCTTGTTTTTGGCGCCGGCGATTCCTCCACGGCACTCTAATATGTAACTCAGCGTGTCCCTCTTGTAGTTGGCATAGCTGGCCATTCTGCGTTTCTTCTGGGGTTGGAGAGCTTATCCTCACCGCTTGCCACCAGTGTGAAGGAACCGTTCCCTTCCGTCTGTCCTGGCTCTCCAGACACCCCTTCGTTGCGGTCAGCCCAGCTACTGGGAGCGCTGTCCTCAGCGCCTCGAGCGGCTTGACCTGCCTGCTTCTGTTCCTCTGCCCTGGAGCCGTTAGGAATCTCCAGAAGGCCGCTCTCTGCCTTCTGAGGGTGATAGTGTATAGTGTAGCGTCGCTGAAATAAAGACACCAGGCACGGCTGTATGCTTTAAAACAGGATCCTCTCTCTCTGAGCTCTGAGAGTTCTCTGACTTTTTAATGAACAACCACCATTTATGCTGAAGTCCAACAGTCATAATTTGCATACCCATACTAATTACATTAGGTCAGTTATTTACAATAAACATTCTTTACATTCTCTAGCCTTTCAGCTCACACAACATTTGTATATCCATTGTTCTAACACATCAGATTAAACACACACTATCAGAGATCCCTTGAATTAAACATGCAGCTAGATAATGGGAAAAGCCCTGGTGCATAAATTACACAGCAGTAAAGCTTGTTTACTGTTTACACAAAAACACATTTACCTACAGGAATATAAGTATTTTTAAAACTAAAGTTACGCCATTTTACACTAAACTAAATTAAACTAAAACCAAACGATGTAAAATATATTTAAAACCACACGATAAAAATGAACATAAAGTCTCTTGGGGTTTGAAGCATGGAGCGTTACATCAGCTCCATGACATATGTCCCCCCTTCCAGAACGGCAGGGCAAGCTTAGATCCCAAACGGATCCCTTGCCACTGACGAGACTTCTCACCTTGTCCTTTTTTCTCTCTGCGCCATCCTCAAAGTTCCAGAGTGCTGGCGCACAAGCATCACCAGTGGGGTCCGACGGTCGCCACAGGGTATGCCTGGGTGTGGGTCCATAGTCTGTCGGGAGGAGGCGAGCCACCAGGCTTCTCCAATTGTCCTCGTAAACTAGCCCGCTGTCCGAGGGGTGCTCCAGGCCCCAGCGCCGGGTGCCCCGTTGGTGCAGTTGGTGGCAGGTGTCCCCTCCTGGGGAAGGGTTCTGTCGTCGGGGAGGGGTACCGCCTGTACCACCTCCGGGGGTATCACGCACCCGGGAAAAACGCGGGCCACTTGCACGCGTCCCGAGCACTCTGGTCAGCTACTGGAAAAAGTAGTGGCTGTAGGGGGCCTCCGGGCCAAAGGGCTGGAAAAGTGGGCAGAGTTGACAATGGCTCTGCCCCGTAGCCAGTGCTTCTGCTGGAGAAGGGTCTCTGGGCGGGAGGATGGCTTCCTCCCTCTCCGGGGAAACCAAGTGCTGCGGGCAAGTCAACCCGGGGGTGTCCGCCATCGGCTCCTCGGGGTAGGCGGTGGAGAGTGGGCAGAGGCCAGCGGCGCTCTGCCCCGTGGCCAGCTCTTCTGCTGGGTAGGGGTCTCCTTGTGGGCAGAGGGCATCTTCCATAATGAAGGGGGCCAGGGGGGTGTGGAAACAAGCCCAGGGGGATCCTCGGGGGGATCCGGGGAAACAAGCAAGGGCTGCGGGCAAAGCAGCCCGGGTAGATCATCCATCTGCGCCTCGGGGCAGGCTGTAGAGGGTGGGCAGAGGCCAGCGGTGCTCTGCCCTGGGGCCAGCTCTTCTGCTGGGAAAGCGGGTGCAAGATCAAAATCCAGCGGGGTGGAAGGGGTCAGTGGCTGCGGGATAAGCAGCCTGGGGGAATCATCTTTCTGCTCCCCGGGGCAGGATGGGGTGGGTGGGCAGAGGGCAGCAGCGCTCTGCCCCGTTGCCAGCGCTTCTGCTGGGTAAGGGTCGCTTTGCGGGAGGATGGCTTCTTCCATATCCGGGGGGATCAAAGGTTGCGGGCAAACCAGCCCGGGGGGAACATCTGTCTGCTCCTCGTGGCAGACTGTGGAGAGGGGGCAGAGGCCAGCGACGCTCTGCCCCGTGGCCAGCTCTTCTGCTGGGTAGGGGTCTCCTTGTGGGAGGAGGGCATCCTCCATAATGAAGGAGGTCAGGGGCTGTGTGGAAACAAGCCCCGGGGGATCCTCGGGGGGATCCGGGGAAACAAGCAAGGGCTGCGGGCAAAGCAGCCCGGGTAGATCATCCATCTGCGCCTCGGGGCAGGATCGAGTGGGTGGGCAGAGGCCAGCGGCGCTCTGCCCCGTTGCCAGCGCTTCTGCTGGGTAAGGGTCGCTTTGCGGGAGGATGGCTTCTTCCATCTCCAGGGGGATCAAAGGTTGCGGGCAAACCAGTCCAGGGGAAACATCTGTCTGCTCCTCGTGGCAGACTGTGGGGGGTGTAGCTTCCTTGATGGAAATTCCAGGCAAGCTGTAAATCTCCTCCCAAGTATCACTGGGGAGTGCGGGTTCCTCCCATGAAGCTCCAGACAATCTGTAAGTCCCCATAAAAGGATCGCTGGGGGTGTAGATTCCCTGGACGAAGCTCCAGGCGGGCTGTCAACCTCAACCCAGGGCTCTACGGGGTAAGTTTCAGGGGTGGGGTATTCTGTCCATGTCACTTGGAGCTCAGCCAACCGCAGCTGGTGTTGGCGCTCCTTATCTCGCTCCTCATCTTCTTGGAGGTCCATCATCAGTTGTACAACTGTGGCTTCAGAGGGGGTGGTGCCGCAGATCTCTAATATTGCTCGAGCTTTCTTTCGGAGGTGATCTTTAGTGGCCGGAGTCGGGGTTGGGGTTCTTACCATTCGCTGGTCCATCCTTGTAAGCTCCTTCACCAGGGCTTTCTTGTTTTTGGCGCCGGCGATTCCTCCACGGCACTCTAATATGTTTCTCAGCGTGTCCCTCTTGTAGTTGGCATAGCTGGCCATTCTGCGTTTCTTCTGGGGTTGGAGAGCTTATCCTCACCGCTTGCCACCAGTGTGAAGGAACCGTTCCCTTCCGTCTGTCCTGGCTCTCCAGACACCCCTTCGTTGCGGTCAGCCCGGCTACTGGGAGCGCTGTCCTCAGCGCCTCGAGCGGCTTGACCTGCCTGCTTCTGTTCCTCTGCCCTGGAGCCGTTAGGAATCTCCAGAAGGCCGCTCTGTGCCTTCTGAGGGTGATAGTGTATAGTGTAGCGTCGCTGAAATAAAGACACCAGGCACGGCTGTATGCTTTAAAACAGGATCCTCTCTCTCTGAGCTCTGAGAGTTCTCTGACTTTTTAATGAACAACCACCATTTATGCTGAAGTCCAACAGTCATAATTTGCATACCCATACTAATTACATTAGGTCAGTTATTTACACTAAACATTCTTTACATTCTCTAGCCTTTCAGCTCACACAACATTTGTATGAAGCATGGAGCGTTACATCAGCTCCATGACAGGACCATGTATGCAAATTCCAAGCATTTTCATTCAGTGTTTTTTTTGCAAACAGCGTTTCATTTTGACACTTTCAATCGTATTTTTTTTCTTACCCTGTTCGTCAGCTTGTTGGCTTTTTCCGGCAGCTGGTCTGCGCTGTGATCGGCGGCTTATCGGCTTTTTCTGACGTGTTTGGCGTGTTTCTGGAGCGGTTCCGGTGGGTTTTCGGCGGGTGTTTGGCAGATTTGCGGCGTGTTTGCGGCAGGAATTCCCTGCACTCAGGGTATCCTGCTGTGAAGATGTTTGTCCCCAGTTTCACACCCGACGGCCAGAAGCAGTGGATCGGGCCGCCGTTCTCGCCGCAGGCTGAGAGGTGAGTATCGGATTTATTGTGGGGGTTTCGCTGGTTCTAATTGATTCTGTAAACACTTCTAGATGACGGTAAAATTTTCATTACTGTGGTAATTATCGCTAGGACTTTGTAGTACCTTACTTATCCTAACGCAAATTACTGATTGCGCTCCTTACTGATTGCGCTCCTGATTGCGCTCGTTAAGTATAGAGTGCGCAAAGTACAGTAAGCGCATGCAAGCTAGTGCAATCACTGAAGCACTACCAATTTTTTTCCCTGATAAGCTTTAGGAAGGTAATATGGGAGGCATGCGTTAAAGTCACTTATCCTGACGTTAACGCTCACTCACCCAAATGCTACACTTAGGGCTCCATTACAAACCCCGCGTTAAAACGGCGGCGGTAGGGAGAAAAAACTGCACCCGCAAACTTCCCCAGAGAGAAATTCAAACAACAGCAGCAGACACTTAGTCAATGAAGCTTCTCCCACTGCTGTTTGAATCTCCCTTTTATGAAGTGCTGAAATGTATCACAATGGCAACAATGGCGATTTTCACCATTGTTGCAACAACTGCAAACAACAGTACATTGTAAATAACCCTCTAGGGCAGGTATGGCTAACCTTTTTGAGCCAGAGTGCCCTAAATGGATTGATGAACCAACTTATGTGTCTCAAAGTGCCAACACTGCAATTAAACCTGAAAACTGAGGATTTATTTAAAAAAAACATTTCATACGACTCTCTGAACTATGTGCTTCAGTCTTAGAAGAAAAATACAATGCAAGATGTTTGACACGTCAGTGTGTAATCGTAGTTCCGATTGTGACAAACAAGACAAAACAGACATTAGACCCCACATAAATGTATACCCAGACCCCAGATACAGGTATACCCAGACACAGACCACAGATATATATGTACTCCCAGACACCAGACCCCAGATACATGTATACCCAGACACCAGACTCCAATTACATGTATACTCAGACACCAGGCAAATGTATAGCCAGACATCAGACTCCAGATATATGTATAACCAGACCACGATACATGTATACCCAGACAGACCCCAGAATATACATGTAAAACCATCAGAATGCAGACCATTACATGGTCAACCAGGGATGAACACATTGAAAGAAAACCGTATGTAGAAACCAGTAAAAGAGAGCTTTCCAACTATGCTTCTGAATCACAACTCCCATGATTCCCTGGCTAACTATTGCAATCAAAGGATTCTGGGATTTGCAGTCCATCAACATCTAGGGGATGGTAGTCTGAGATTCCTGATCTACAGATTCATCATCAGCTACTGGCACCTGGATTTGTACCAAACCACCTCCACTGGGAGCCTGCTCCAGGTATTCACTACTCCTATTCTGCCTCCCTAGCAAAGCTGCGAGGCGTGGGTACTTGAGACTAACTGAGTCTGTATTGACCAGTACTCACACAATGAAAGTTCAGCAGACAGTGTCAACTCAGCAAAACTGACACGTAGAAAGATGAATCCAGTTGAAAACTTTAATGATCAGACTGACAATCTTTGTAATTACAAAGTTCAGCAATGCAGGTGAAAAGACATTAGTTCTGTCCAGCATTGAGCAAAGATGACTGCTAGGTGACCAGTAAGTACCTCAGAACTAGACTTAACAAAAAAGGTTGGAGCTAGCTGGATACAGCAAGGCTAAAGGAACCCAGCAGGATCAAAATAGCTATGAAATAATAGCTGCAAGCAGCAAAAGGCAGATTCAACACTTAACATTAAAATATACAAATAAACCCTGAGTCATGGGTCATGACACTCCCGTCTGAAATCTTTAGATTTTAAAAGAAACTAAAACTATAACTTTAAATGTCCTCTTGGAAACCCAATGCAGAGACCTGAAAAACAAAGGTAAAGCATTCAATAATACAACCTTACACTTTATAGCCAGCACTAAGTCAACAGTCTTAAAGGTAGGCCATAGTTTCAGATGCGAGGAGTAAATTTAACAAGTTAACCCATCTTCGTGCTGGGGAAGCCGCTCTTGGCCAAAACTTCCACCAACACAATTGTAATCCAACTGCCTGTTTGTGGAAAGGCTTCTGCCGAGAGCAGAAACTCTTAACTGAACTTTTCCCTTGGCAGAAGGAGTATCAGTTCGGTGATTGGCCGGAAGAAACTATATACAATACCTCCTTTAGTCACTTGACCTTCACTTTTCGGATTCTTCCATCGTCACTGGGCATAACCTGAGTGACAAGACCCATTGACAGGAGTTGGGAATCCACAAACTTCTGATCGGCTTTGCGCTGTAGTGTGACTGCGTATGTTTCCTTCTCTGTTAAAAAGACTCTCCCTGCTGGTGCTTGGGTTTGCGCAGCCTCTTCTTCTAAGTAAGCATCAGTCAGGTGCTTTGGAACCTTGACACTTGAGATATTGACTTTTGTGGAAGTGGCGATAACAAATTTCTGGTGAGCTCTTCACAGGGGCACCCGGTTGATAACCAGGGGTCCTGTTACCAGCGGAAGGCCAAACTGGAGCTGCTTCAGAAAAACCACATGCTTCCCCCTGTGGCGTCCATTGAGGAAGATAAGCACAGTCCCAGGAGTGATGGAGGAGTGAAGGTTGCGTTTGTGCTGGCTGAAAGGCTTCTTGCCATGGTTTAACAGCTTTCTTGGAACATCTTCAGTGGAATAATATAGAGGCATTTTACGCAGTATGACTACACATGTGCAGCAATTCTTATCCCCACCGACTGTCTTTGACACGGTAGCTCTAGCCTTCTCCTTTATCTTCCTTTCTTTTTTTTTTCTTTTTTTTTATAATTCTTTATTTTTGAGTTTGCAAGGTAACATAGAACAAACATAAAAGTGGGTGGCCTCGCAGGACCACAGCATGTCAGCTATGGAATGGCATATAATAAGAGAGATGGCCGTGCAGGGCCAAGCAAGTCAGCGTGAAGACAGCGTAAAAAAAGGTAGAACAAAAGGTCTATATCAGCATAGAAAGTAAGGGGGGGTCTCATCAATAAAGGAAAAATCTCTGCATTTGGGGAAGGGAACAACCACAAAAATCAAAATGCATAAATGTCCTCAGTAAACAGCCAGCAAAAATAGTAATGCACGGAAAGCCCTCAAAAACAGAATAACGATACAAAAACAAACAAATGTCCTCGGCATCGTCCGAAGAAAGGCAAATAGTTGTCAGAAGGATGCGAAAAACAAAAGAAAAAGCCGGGGGGGGGGGGTCAGCAAGAAGATGAGGTGTCACATGGGGAAGTTCTAAAGGGTGGTCTCAGCCAGCATCTTGGATAGGTATCAGCTGCACATCAGGTTGGGAGATGCATGGCAGGCCAGGCCAGCCCAATTGGCGATCCCAGGTTCAATGCGAGAAAACGAGACCTGCCGATCAAGCAAGCTCTCACTCACACCGCTACTCCTAACGCCAATAACTTAAGTCAGGGCCGCAGTCAGTACCGGGGTGGGGGACGGCAGGAGAGATCCAGACGGCAACATCTTCTTAAACTCTGCAGGGGGAGACTCGGCTGTCACCAGGCTCTGGGCGGCACCAGCAGGCGTCCCCAGCACACCCGCCAGCTCCGTCCGGACAGGAGACTCATGGCAGGAAGGCGCCTCTGGGTCGCATATCAGGGAGAGCTCCTCCATCGGTATGATGGTCAGCGGGATCAGGTGAGAGGGCTCCATGTCCCACAGCACTCCGGCCTCCTCCTTCTCCAGGACCACAGCGCTGTGCTGAACCATGTTGGGCTGATCGCCCACGGAAGTACCGCTGCCTGAGGCAGCAACTCCCCTAACGGGTCACAGGACATTCATGACGTGGCGCATATCACCGCTCGTTAGCAGACATTCCTCATCTCCCAGCAGCTGCAATATAGCATCCAGGACGGCCGGGAAACGTGTGCCCTCCATCTCCGCGCCCCTCATCATGGTCCCCTCTGGGATCAAAGCACACGAGACAGGAAGCTGGGAAACTGCTGGATCCGCTAGGTAGGCCTCAAAATGGCCACCGGCAGCACTCTCCAGCCAGAGACAGTAGCGAGCAGGCGAGTTTCTCTGGACTGGAGGGGGGAAATGGGCTCCGGTCGGCACACTCCCAATGGCCAGCTACGTAGGGGCCTCAAATAAGAAATCTCAGCAGGAAAAGTCATTGAAAGGCCCGGGGAGAAAGGAACGCTGTGGAGCACTGTCCAAATGCAACTTCTCACTTCCGCGGCTGGCCACGCTCCCTCTTATCTTCCTTTCAATCTTTGCTTCTGGGGCTTTGTACTTGCGCTTGTAGAGGGCTTTCCTGGCATACATGGCAGAACGGGAATATTTTCAGATTCCGCGGACCAGCACTGGATTCCGGTTGGCATGGTGCCGGTTCACCTTCTTCACTGCCTCGGTTTTCTTCTTCAAGGTGTGCTTTAAAGAGGCAAATCAAGCAGCTGTTTGCTGTAGATTGTTAGGTAGCTTTTCTCTAGGCATATGGAAGGGTAAGGGTGCTACCCAGCTATTGGCAGCTAATCTGAGCGAATTCTTTATCCATCATCTTGAGAAGTTCCCTATCTCCTCTTGCCAGTGGTAGTTTGTTGTCATCATTGGTAGAATTGAACACTGTGGCTCCAAAGGTGTTATCCCAGGACTGAAAGACATTTAATTTATCTTGGTCGTCATGCTGCCATTCGTTGCTGTTCAATTTCTCCTTCACTCTGTAATGGTATGAGCACGGTTCAAGATAGGTGCTGCGACCATTTAGCAAGATGTGTGTTTTGAAGGAATAAATCTTGGTAGGCACCTTCATTTTCCTTATACAAACATTGCCTATGATAACCCAACCTAGATCAAGGCGTTGAGCAAATGGAGCATCATGTGGACCATTAATTTGTTGCCGTACCTTATGTACTCTGAGGATATCTCTGCCCAGCAGAACTAGGATATCT
This sequence comes from Leptobrachium leishanense, assembly GCA_009667805.1. Lineage (NCBI taxonomy): Eukaryota > Metazoa > Chordata > Amphibia > Anura > Megophryidae > Leptobrachium > Leptobrachium leishanense. The sequence goes on from RXON01001664.1 coordinate 108,347, forward strand.
GCATTCTTGTCAAGGGCTGGTATTTCATTAGCTATAGCCTTCAGATGAGGATGGTGTAGGGCAGCTTCTTGTGTAGGGATCTCTTGCTTGTTAGATGGGATCTGGTTGCCCTCGACAAGTGTGGGTAACAGTAATTCCAGATTGCCCCCAAGAGAAGCTACTACGAATCCGCTGGCTCTTCTTCCAGAGACCTCTGTAATGCCACTACATGTACTTAAAGTAGAAGGGTAGGAATCTCCTTTTAAGTTGAAAAGATCAAAGATTTCCGTTCTTGCGAGGGACCGATTGCTCTGATCGTCCAGGATGGCGTATACTTTAACAGACTTTCCTGGGTGATCCTTGCAATATATGTTAACTAAGCATATTTTAGCACAAGACTCATCGCAAAGATCTTCACCCATACTGCTGTACAAGAAGAGGACACTATAGTAACTTCCTGATCTGTAGTCTCCCCGCCGTGCTTTGACACGGTAGGGGAGTCTGTTGACGTTGCAGGCATGTACTGAGATGGATGTAGCGCCTGCACATAATCCACACTATCACATTCTATGCACTTGATAGGAAGTTTGCAGTCTTTGGCAAAGTGCTCAGTATAAGTACAACATCTGAAACATACACCATATGTCTTCAGGAGCTCCTTGCGCTCTTGGAGTGGTTTCTTTCTAAAGCTGGTGCACTTTTTGAGAGGATGTGGCTTCTTATGAATAGGGCAAAGGCGGTTAGGATTCTCAATCTTTTCACCTTGTTTGCACTTGTCAGGAATTGAGGTAGGAGGGGGTATCTGATCTGTAGTCTTCTTCACTGATACTGGACATTAGTCTTCTTCACTGATACTGGACCCCTGCAGCCTCTGTGATTAAAGTGCGAGCTGTCGGACATCTGAGGAAGGGAACCTGAAGCGTGGAACTCACTGTAGGATAAACTGGGGTCATTCTTTTTTTCTGCAATGTTCCTTATGAACTCGCAAATGTAGGAGAAAGGTGGAAAGGAGATACAGTATGGTTCACTCTTTTATACTTTGCCCCAAGTGCAGCCCATTTTTCCTGGATATTGTATGGCAGCTTGAAAACTATTGGGTTTACCCCACGAGCAGTGTCCAGATAGCTGAGGCCAGGTAGGTAAGCATCCGTCTTGGCCAGCTGCAGCTCCCAGAGAAGGTCAATGAGTTCCAAGAATTTCTGATTGTCCTTGCCGGACATTTTTGGGAAACAGTGCAGGCGATTCAACAGAGCGTTCTCTATGGCTTCAGGGCTGCCATAGCTTTGATCAAGTCTTTGCCAAGCAGCATCGAGGCCCAACATTGGATTATTGATGTGGACAGCTCTGAGTCTCTTGACACGTTTTGTAGACTGGGGACAAGCCATCTGATCAGCAGGTCCAGTTCCTCAGCAGGAGTAATACCAAGATCACTAATTGCAGTTCTGAAGGCACCCTTCCAGCTTCTGTAATTTTTAGGTTGGTCATCAAACTTCGAAAGGTTTGTCTTGGTGAGTTCACGGCTAACCATGTATCTAGCAAACTCAGACATGTCGGTTTTCTCTGACTTTGGGCAGGGAAATTAAGTTTGAAAGGCGTTTGCAGTATTCTGATTAAGTGACATAGGGTAGTATGCGGTTGCATCTGTATTTAGCCCTGGAGTTGGTTTAACGTCCATAGACTCAGGCAGGCATGGTTTTATAGCTGTATGGTTGCTAGGATTTTGATGAATTGCTGGAGTGTAGAATTGCATCTGAGAGTTAATGCATTGGGATTGCTGTTGCACTAGGGCATGTGAAGAAAGGTCAGGGTCATTAGCTAGTAGAGTATTGTACTGACCTTGGATGCAGGGTAATGCTAAAGAGTCTTCTCCCTGTTTTGGAAGGTTGTCACAACTGTGTGGAACATTTGATGTTAGGAAAGGTTCACTGTTTTGCTTTAATACATAGTCTCTGGTGCGTTTAAGAGAATCTTCATTATCCACATTGCTTAAGCTGATGCTGTCTCTTTCACTTGCCCTGGCAGCTTGTTCTAGAACCCTTAGTGTTGCCACGGCTGTGGCATGCTCATACTGTTTCTCTAGGGCTTGTATTTCTGCTCTTTTGCGAGCTGCGTCCGTTTCCATTTCTGCTTTCCTTTCTGCTTTTTTGCGAGTGGCATTTCTGCTTTCCTTTTTTCAAAGGCTGCCAGTATCTTGGTAGTCTCTGATTTTGCCCAGGTTTGAATAAGCTGCAGACTAATTGATGAACTCTTTGAATATTGTGAGGATTTTGACCTTGAGAGATGTGAGCTATTTGAATGCTTGCTAGATGCCGAAGTGTGAGAAGCAGTCTCTTGGAGTTGGGCAATTCTCTCTTCCACCTTTACTCTGGCCTGATGTACTAAATTGTCTCTTTCTAAATTAAGACATTTTAATTCATCTATTTCTTGTAAAGCCTGTTTAGACGTTATCTTCTCTAAATTAGAGACATAAATGTGACAGTGGGCAAGATTTTGAGCATGAGCTGTAGAGAGCTGTCCTAAAACTCCTTCTAGTTAGGATGCATCACGAACAGGGTGTGTGATGGTAGAGACATAACTCATCACCTGTTCCCAAAGCCATGGCATTTGTTGTTTATGTCCATAAGTGTTTCAGTAATCTTACATGTAGGCTTTGTGTTGAGCTTGCTTCTGACTGGATTGATATTCATTACTTCCATATCTGAAACAAGTTGCCTTTCCTGTGATGTTAGAGGGCTTCTTCTGTCTGCCATGTTTTACACAGACGAGAAGAATAAGAAGGGAGCAGTAGAATTGCTGTCTGGTTAGCAGGCACTGTGTGGCTAAGTTTACACAGGCCCACACCTTGCAGCTGTAGGCAGACTCTGTCTGTGGGATACAGTACTATCTGGTCTCTGGTTCACTGAAGGCTGCTTACTTGTGGTGCTAACTGCTGTTAATTTCTTTTCACTAATCCTGGCAGCTTGATGTCTTTTCACTAATGCTGGACAGAACTAATGTATTTTCACTATTCTGCCTCCCTAGCAAAGCTGTGAGGCGTGGGTGCTTGAGACTAACTAAGTCTGTATTGACCAGTACTCACACCATGAAAGTTCAGCAGACAGTGGCAACTTGTAGAAAGATGAATCCAGTTGAAAACTTTAATGATCAGACTGACAATCTTTGTAATAGTGTACAGCAATGCAGGTGAAAAGACATTAGTTCTGTCCAGCATTGAGCAAAGATGGCTACTAGGTAACCAGTAGACATGTGCATTCGTTTTAGTACTAAAACGATTTAGTCCGAATTTTGGGATAATTTAGTTTTAGTATGAATCAAGATATACGAAACTGCTCAGTACAAAAAACGAAAGAAACTAAAATAAAATGCACTACATTTTAGTTTCAGTCCTTTTTGTGATATTACATTGATGGTGAAGGAGACCAGCAAGAGCTTGTGTGAAGCCTTCTAAGTGAAGCCTTCAAAGTGAGCACTTAGAGATCTTCTGGTGAGTGATTTTGATTTTTGTTTCAAACAGATCTTTTATATTCATCTTAAGGATTTAAGTTAGGTCTGGTGTGTAAATTAGGTTAGGCTGGTGACTCATTCCTCTTACTGATTAGCAACAATTGGAATCAATTGGGTGCTATTTGCTAAGGTGGTTAAAATTGTCCACGCCTTGCTGGGGGAGGTGTTCTTAGGTGACTATATAAAGCTTGGGGAATATTAGCTTGTCTAATAAGAGCTTGTGTGAAGCCTTCAAAGTGAGCACTTAGCGATCTTCTGGAGATACTCTGGAGGTAGTCTGAGGTTAGACAGGAGGTAGAAAACCTACAAAAAGGTAAGATTTTTTGGTTTAAATCCATTCTTTTATAATGGCAGGCTTGGTCCAGTGTAAGAGCTGTCATGCATTTGTTTTTAGATCCAATTTTTGGGGGTTTGGAGTGTGCCTGATATGTAGGCAGATCTCTTTATTGCAGCAGGAAATTGCCTGTTTGAAGTCTGAGATTTGTAAATTATCTGTTAGACAAACTCAGGCTATGGCTATGACTGTTACAAATCCACTGCCACAGAGGCGTCCTAGGAGCGGCAGATGGACTACTGTAGGATCTGGTAGACTTAGAGTTGTGGATAGAAGGCATGTCCCACAGTCTGTGGCTCTTCTTAATTCTTTTGAGGCACTTTCAGAGTGTAGTGGTGAGACAGAAGTAGGCTCAGACACCATAGTTGAGGAACCACCATCCCATATGCCTAAGGTATGCAGGTCTGCAACCAAGAACAAAAAAGGAAAAGGTGGGACATAATAGAAGGCAATTGTTGCTGGGTGATTCTATCATAAGAGGTGTTGAGCTGGAGAGTAGTGGTTTGGTGAGATTCCTTCCTGGGGCTACTGCTCGTAGAGACAAGAGACGTATTCTCAATATTGTCAAACAAGCAAACCAGCAAGGGGAAGTGGATGTTCTAGTCCATCTAGGGACAAATGACTTGGCTAGCAATGAGGTTTCTGAGATTAAGGAAGATTTTTGTGTTTTTGGAGGTGAAATACAGCAGATTGCGTCCACTGTGTCATTCTCTGAAGTTTTGCCTGTGCATAACATTCAGGATAGGCAGATACGCAATAGGGAATTTAATTTGTGGCTTCGGGAATGGTGTCGGGAGCAAGGATTTGGCTTTGTGTCCCATGATAGCTCTAATTGGAGCAGAAAGGAACTGTATAAAAAAGATGGTTTGCATCTTACTCATAGGGGAACATATGTTCTCAGTGAGAAGTTCAAAGGATTCACAAAGAAATATTTAAACTAGGAGGGGGGGACAAAAGGGTAAAAAACAATCTGCCTGATTGTCCCCCAAAACTAAATCGGAGGGTGCAAGCAACATGCGGGGAATAAAATGACAAGCTCAGAGTCGTGTCTATAAATGCTTGCAGTTTAGTCAATAAAATCAATGAACTGGAGGCAATGATGGCAGCTGAAAAAGTAGATTTAGTGGTGGTTACTGAGACAAGGTTCAGTGAGAAAAATAACTGGGACATAACAATACCGGGGTACTCTTTATATAGAAAAGACAGAGAAGGTAGGAAAGGAGGAGGAGTGGCCCTGTATGTGAAAAACAACATAAAAATGAACCAAATAAAAGTGAGCGAGGTGAACATAGAGTCAGTTTGGGTTACGCTAACATTTGGCAATCATACAGTAGCTCGTGTAGGTGTGATCTATAGACCCCGTGGACAAGTAGAAGAGCTAGATAATCTGCTGTTTGAGGAAATAGCCAAAATGGCAATGAAGGGGGAAGTTATTATCATGGGGGACTTTAATCGTCCTGATGTGAACTTGAAAACCAAAACAGCTGGGTGGACCAGGAGTACAAATATTCTAAACTCCCTACTGGGATTATCTCTAACACAAGTAGTTGAGGAGCCGACCCGTAAAGAGGCCATATTGGATTTAATACTCACAATTGGAGGTTTGGTATCGGACGTTGTTGTAGGTGAAATTTGGGATCTAGTGATCACCAGTCAGTATGGTTTAATATAAGAACAGGGAGGGATCCGCACCACACAAAAACAAAAGTTTTAGACTTTAAAAAAACAGATTTTTCTAAAATGAGATTTTGTGTGAAGGAGTCATTATCAGACTGGAGGAGTTTAAAGGGAGTCCAGGAGAAATGGGATTATTTAAAGGAAGCATTATTGAAGGCCACAGGCAATTGCATTCGGCTTGTTAGCAAAAACAAAAAAGGGAAGAAACCACTGTGGTACTCTGCAGAAGTGGCCAAAATAGTGAAGAACAAAAAGACAGCAATCAATAATTATAAAAAAACTCAGAGTGAAGAAGATAGGCAAACCTATAAGATTAGGCAGAAAGAGGCAAAGCAATTTATAAAAGCTTCCAAAGCACACGCAGAAGAGAAAATAGCTCAGTCAGTAAAAGAGTGGGACAAAACATTTTTTAGATACATAAACAAGAAAAGAAAAGTAAAACAAGGATTAGTTAGATTAAAAACAAAGGAAGGAAGGTATGTAGAAGAGGATAAAAGTCTCGCTGACTGCCTCAATAAATATTTTTGTTCAGTCTTTGCAGAAGAAAAGGAAGGAAACGGACCTCAGTTAGGAGGAAACACTAACGAGACATTTACATATCAGTTTACAGAGGAGGAGGTTCTACAGCAGCTGTCTAACGTAAAGACAAATAAGTCAATGGGGCCTGATGGGATCCACCCTAAATTATTAAAAGAGCTCAGTGATGTAATAGCAAAACCGTTAACAGATTTATTTAACCAATCCTTGCTAACGGGAGTCGTCCCAGAAGACTGGAAATTAGCAAATGTTGTGCCCATTTACAAGAAGGGTAGTAGGGAGGAATCGGGGAACTATAGGCCAGTTAGTCTTACGTCAGTAGTGGGGAAATTAATGGAAACCATGTTAAAGGAAAGGATTGTTGAACATCTAAAAACACATAGATTACAGGATCAGAAACAACATGGGTTTACCTCAGGGAGATCATGCCAAACTAATCTTATTGATTTTTTTGATTGGGTAACAAAAATAATAGACACAGGTGGTGCAGTAGACATTGCTTATTTAGATTTCTGTAAGGCTTTTGATACTGTTCCGCATAGAAGGCTTATCAATAAATTGCAATCTTTGAGCTTGGATTCCAATATTGTTGAATGGATTAGGCAGTGGCTGAGTGACAGGCAACAGAGGGTTGTGGTAAATGGAGTTTATTCGGCGCAAGGTCTTGTTACCAGTGGGGTACCTCAGGGGTCAGTACTTGGACCCATTCTATTTAATATTTGTATTAGTGATATTGCAGAAGGTATTAATGGAAAAGTATGTATTTTTGCTGATGACACAAAGATTTGCAACAGGGTTGACGTTCCTGGAGGGATCAGCCAAATGACAATTGATTTAGGTAAACTAAAAAAATGGTCGGAGCTGTGGCAATTGAGTTTTAATGTGGATAAGTGCAAGATAATGCACCTGGGACGTAAAAACCCAAGGGCTGAATATAGAATGTTTGATACAGTCCTAACCTCAACATCTGAGGAAAGGGATTTAGGGGTTATTATTTCAGAGGATCTAAGGATAAGTAGTCAATGTAATAGAGCAGCAGGAAATGCTAGCAGAATGCTTGGTTGTGTAGGGAGAGGTATTAGCAGTAGGAAAAGGGAAGTGCTCATGCCACTGTACAGAGCACTGGTGAGACCTCACTTGGAGTACTGTGTGCAGTACTGGAGACCGTATCTCCAGAAGGATATAGACATCTTAGAGAGAGTTCAGAGAAGGGCTACTAAAATGGTTTACGGCTTGAAGGAGAAAAGTTACCAGGAAAGGCTTAATGATCTTAACATGTACAGCTTGGAAAAAAGACGAGACAGAGGAGATATGATAGAAACATTTAAATACGTAAAGGGAATCCACAAGGTAGAGGAAGGGTGTATATTTAATCGGAAACAAAGTAGCAAACCAAGAGGACATAGTCTTAGATTAGAGGGGAAAAGGTTTAAAAGTAACATCAGGAAGCATTATTTTACTGAGAGGGTGGTGGATACATGGAACAGCCTTCCAGTAGAAGTGGTAGAGGCCAAAACAGTAATTGAATTTAAGCAAGCATGGGATAGGCATAAGGCTATCCTAAACAAAAGATAAATCCAGGTAAAGTATCCATGTAATTGGGCAGACTAGATGGGCCGAAAGGTTCTTATCTGCCGACATTTTTCTATGTTTCTATGTTTCAGTATTAGAAACATAGAAAAATGTCGGCAGATAAGAACCTTTCGGCCCATCGCAAAGCTACAGAAAAGGTTTGTATTGTAACCGGAGTCAATCAGGTTCACTTCATTAACGGCGCCGGACCAGACACAAGCAAGGATTGTCCAAACACGAGTCTCTTCAGGAAAGGCAAGATCTTTATTGTGTCGTCACACAAGTGCTCACACAGGATTGAATCTCTAAGAGTGAGCCCGTCTTTCACCCCGTGCAAGGGGTCTTATACTCAAAAATACGTAATTAGGTACATCCCAATTAGCCCACCTCCCGCTGACACTTATTCCATCCCACGTGGGTTAATACCTCCCATCATTAGCATAAACACAAAGAACATTCCACATTTAACTATAAATTGATACACTTCATGTTAGTTTGACAGTATGTGATTTGTTTGTGCTGTCTTTCTCCGGCCAGCACCTCCCTCCCTGTTGGCTTTGTTTATTCAGATAGCCAGGGACCTGGTCTGGTTTCTGTGCTCCCTTTGTTCTCTAGCGCATCGCTCTGACCTTGCTTCATTCATAAATCTCTCTGTGTCCCTTATGCCAAGAGCTGGCCGGATCCTGCCTGGATTTCTTGTTAGCTTTTCTAATCTACCACGCATTCCTTAAATTCTACGTGAGCTCAGCTCTTCTCTTCTAAATGAAATCTATTCTATTTACTTGGTGAACCAATATTCTGAACAAGATGGCTGCCTGGCTTATGGTGGCAACCATCTTTCAGCCTGGCTCTCCTTCATTCCCCCCTTGGCTCAAGTGTCAGTATCTTCTTCCTGGCACTTGTAGCCATTACACTCCACTATTCTGAAATTCTGAATATTGGGGGGACTTCCCGTTCGCTGGGAACATTCCCTGCGGAATTATCAGTGGTATCTTCTGTGTTTGTGTGGGTGTCAGTGCTGCCTTGCATAGTGGCCATATGCATAGCCCTATGCGGTATATCAGTATCCCTATGATCAAGACCACCACTACCATGAGTATCATGGATCCAATCTGTGAGATAAA
>RXON01001665.1:0-70945 GCA_009667805.1 Leptobrachium leishanense
CCACCTCATTAGTGCGATGATCCTTTATATGCGGCCGGCGGGCCAGGCGTGCAGCTGGGTAGCGCGGGTGCTAGAGAACACCCTCGGGGCTGATTCGGCTCTGGGCTGGTTAGGGTGTTCCCAGGCACACCCGGCACACCCCGTGCGCACGCCTATGCGTGGGGTAATGATCGCTGTTTTATGATATGCCTGAAAGTTCTTACATCTTGTGAGTGCGATTCTGTAGGGGCACTTCAATTCATCTATGCTATTGTATGCACTATGATGGTTTTTAATGTGTTACCTCTCTAGATTCCCAATCATTTTTTATTTCATGCTGTATCAAGATGCCCAGGGAAGAGAAGTCAGGGAATATTGAGGTTATATTTCTGATATATACTGTTTGTCACACCACGGTTTTGTGTTGTATGACTAGCCTCCTTCCTACTGGCTATGGGCCAAGATTCTATCTGGGGGTTTGCCCAGTCAATCCAGGATTTATGTTGAACGGTGTTTTGGCATCCTGGTGGGCACACCTAAATTATTGTGGGCATGTTTTCCAGCATGTAGGCTGAGGAGGGGGGGGATTTCTCTAAACAGCCAGATTAAAATAAGTGTTACCTAGTGGCTGTAGACTGTCTATTGTTTTATGCAGTTTGAATGTCCCTTCCCTTGTCCTGTTATTGGATCTGTTGATCTTATCTGTGTTTTATTCATGAAGAGGGGTTAACCTCTATTGCTGATATCTGTATGTCTGTTTGAGTAAAGAGTAAATTCTGCTGCTGTTACTCTGAAAACTGATCTTGCCTAGTGAATTGGGGTAAATCATTATTTTTGGAGTTTGTGTTCCTGCCCTAACTGTTACTGGTTCTGCATGGTAACTTAGAGAGGTTTGGGCTGAGGTTTCTGGATTTTGGATTCCAGCTTGTAGAAAGCTAAAGTCTGACGGAGACGCACAGTCTGGGTGCCAGGCGGTCCGTCACGTTGGCTGGCAGCTTGATGGGATCTGCTTTCTCCATTGAGCAGTCCAAACCATCACCGAGACACATCATCAAGAGACCCTGGTAGAGTGGAGGTATTCCCCACAGTCATGGAAGTGGAGTTTCGAGCGCAAGGAATGGAAGCGCCCAACCAGCACAGAGAGCCTGATTCTGCCCAGGGTGGGCTGGGGGTGAGAGACTCTGTCCAGTGGAAGCTCTGGAGTGATGTGCTGGAACTCAAGCAAGACTCTACTTACCTGGAGTGAAAGATTCTGGATAAAGTGGGACCTGCGAGTGCCATTCCTGGGAGTGGAGCCATAGGAAGAAAGACTGTCCAAGCTGGAGAGCCTGCTCCAGACAGAGCTATGGCTGGACGATGGGAACCGAGCGGTAGAATGGTGCGCCACCCAGATGCATCAGAGGCCATGGGGAAAGGATCCTACAGAGGGCTATGACCTCGGCGGCCCAGGATTAGTATTTGACACTCTCCAGGATGACCCCTCCTTTGGGAGATTGAGGCTAGGGTCAGACGAGCGTGATTTCTACGGACTGTACGTCCGTGCACACGGACGTACGTCAGTACGGAAGACGCAGTAGTGGCCACACAGTCCGTTTATTCACTGACGTATATTTTGACGGATGTAGGAGAGAAAATAAAATAAAAAGCAAAACCATTTTGTCCGTGAAAAATACTGGACGTTTAACTGTCTGACCACGTTCCATCACTCACACACAAAGCTATGCAGACGTTGCGGACGCAGCGCACTTTGTGCGGCCGTTCTAGGGGTTGTACGTTCTTGCCTGCCTTGCGTCCGGTGGCCGCGGCCATTGTGCGTCCGCAGTTCAGTGCGGACGTACTTCGTGTGTCGGGCTCCGATGGGCTTTCTGTCATGCTATCATGGACGTACTTTTAGGCGCAATCACGGACGTGAACACTACGCTCGTCTGACCCCAGCCTGAGCCGTAACCTGGACGTTCCTTCCACTCTCAAACCGCTCTTGTGACCGCAGCCTTAATCAGCCTTCATCCGCTGCATCTGACCATCATAGGACGATTTCAGACAATTTGTTGTGATTACAACAGACTAGTGATCATAACCATTTGAAGATGATTTTGTCAGAGGAAATCGGATCATCTGGTACACTTTACATTTAAAAAAAAGATGAATTGTATTAGTTAAATCGCCGTGCGCAGCAGGGAAATTGCCCCATAGAGAAGTGATTCAGTGTGAGGCTCAAAGGATTGAATGTAAAAAAATATTTCTGTTTTTATTGATCCGTTTTATTTTTTTTTAAAAAGCAGCAAAATGCATTTTTTTTTTTTTTATGTATGTTTCTGGATTTTTTTTGGTGAAATTTTAAAAAAAGAAATCGGAACCCAAAACGAAAAGCCTTTTTTTTCCTCTCGCTGGACGCATCTTTTTTTTTTTTTCTCTTTGAGCTGGCTGCAGGCAGCAATGCTGTCCTAGATGCTGAAACCTATTTCAGCACCAAGGACAGGGGGATAACTTTCCTCTCCGCAGTCTTCGGGGAGAATTCTCCCCCACCCCCTCTGCTTCGGCTGTGCTGGACGGGGGCTGTACTTGGTACTGAAACTCCGTTTCAGCGCCAAAGACAGATTCCCCCCCCCCCCCCGCAGGGTTTCTAGTTTTTTTTTTTCTGTTCAGGGGCCTGTCCATCAGCCGACCTGGGTTATCCAAAGACGCTTCCAGTGGACGTCCCTGATTGCCAAGTCGATCACCGGACTACAGTGCCAGTGGACGCCAAGCCTGAAGCAGTTTTCTTTCAACGCTAGACCCCCATATCAGCATCCTAATGGTGAGGGCGTGTGCTAACAGGATATACGGTCGACAGCAGGAGCATACCTACAAGGGGGGGCCTTTTCTGAAACAATTTCTCTCAAATATCTAGGTATGTGGTTAGACCCAAATCTATCCTTTGGCCCCCACATCGAAAAACTCATCTAAACTTTACCTCAAACTAGATGCCCTGTACAGAAACAAATCCTTCCTGAGCCCCGTGGTAAGAAAACAGATTGCATTCAATAGCCGACATAAGCATTTATTGTACAGAGTATGCAGCAGCACCGCAAACACACCTCCATAAACTTACTACATAGTACAAAGCAGCAGAATGAGTTACATTGTGTAACTACATGACCCACCATTGTGACATGTTAATAGCGCTAAACTGGCTGTCGCTGGAATCTAGAAGCACCCAGCAGTTCCCTCATCCTATAAACTCCCATCCAGGACCTGCACCTTACTTGCAGTACCACAATACAAAAAGAATTGGCCATTGGGACTACAGGGAGATTCCCAGTGGGCCGATGGCTCTGTGGGCCATGGAATGCTGGTTCACCGTGCAGCTCGTACTGCCCTTAATGGGTTAGGTGAGAACTTCCTCACCATCTGCAAAACAGACGCAGTCTGCCACAGTCTCATATTGGAGCCACTATTAATGTGAGACACGCTGTGCATCTACCTTACGACATGGTGCAGTCAACCTCAGTGCCACTGCGTTTCTTTACCCAATCGCTCTGCAGTACCTCTGGTTTCTGTAGAGTGAGAGTATATGAACCGACCGGATCATTAAACAATTTGTGTGTTTGCATAATTAAAGTGGGCTGCTCTGGCTGAAGTCCAGGGCTGTTTTTTGTCCCGGCCCAGCCCTGGGTCCTAGTAGGGGGGGGTAGGCTGACCTGTTCACTGCAGCAGGCATTTGCAAGAGAGTACTACAATCCTTGATTGGAAACAAAGCGCAAAGAATTAATCAAAATATGGTGACACGAGCAGAACAGGTTTCATACTGCAGAAATAGAATACATGCAGATGTGTCTCTGGGTTCCCATAGAAAGCCCACGAAACTGAGGAAAAAAAAAATAAAAAATACAAGAATGTAAAAGAAACCTGAGCAGCAACTAAGAGCGTGAGGTTATAATCACCATTAGATTACCACGTTCAGGTCTGGATTAAGATCTATATGGGCCTGGGGCTGAGAATTTGTGGCTTTTTTGGAATTTAGTGAAATGGAAACGTTAAATAGACCGCCAGGGAGGTTAAGTATTTCAAATTATCGCTCCATTTTTTTGTTTGCGCCCACCCCAAGCAATAGCGAGTGTAGCTCGGGGTTAAATGCCTATGTTGGAAGTGGTAACCTGAGCAACACTTGGATGCTGCTGGATACATCACCGCTCCTTTGATGTCCCCAGCTGTCCGACGATCGTGACCTAATACTTCATGGTTCCCTCACGAGAAGGAATCCAGGAAGTAAGTCACGATCGCCAGAGGAGACTGCAGAGATCAGCTAGGGAGTGTACGGAGAGGTGATGTATCTAGCTTGCGTGTGGCTCAGGGTTACTGCTTTCAGTAGTGAAATTTAACCGAGGCACACGCCCTGGCCTTTCTGGGGATACCTCACATGACCCTGTAGCTGCTATGGAGTGAGATACAGGGGTCCAAATGCCAATCAATGCAGACTCAGGGTTATGCAGAGGTGAAAACCAGGAGAATTGACCGCAGTGAAAAGTTTAGGTCAAAATAGCCAAACTAGAAAAATGCTCCCATTTCACACCTTTTGAAGTCAGCCATTATCACCTAGAATTTTCACCTCCAGTCATTCTCCTGGTTTTCACCTCTGAACAACCCTGATAGTTATCCTTTCTCTGGGCATATTCTGGGGCATGGACCTGCTGCTCCAGCCTCTAGGTAAACCTGGCCCTGACCATGTCTGTTATGAATATAAGCGTTCTGAGTACAGTGACATGATCACATGTTAGTTTAGAAAGAGCCAGTGCAAATAGGAAGACTTGCAGTTCAGAAACATCTGGGGCTGGAGGTCAAGATCCTTGCTCTTTAGAAGTCTTTTTATCAAGTCTCTTTATTAAGTCTTTTTAGAATCCTTTTAAAATTGCAACAGCTTTTTTTTAAAAAAAATTTAAACTGGTCTGAAGACTTGTTCTTGTCAAACCCCTTGGCATAGGAAAGCATTAGAAATAGCAGGAACAGTGACAGACATACCCATGGCTTAAGATTCCCATTTAGGTATGTCCAACTTTGAGTGTTTATGTCCTTTAAAATAACCAGGTTAATACATGGCATGAATATTCCTCATACCAAGATTAAGCCATAGCCAATCACAATGGAGGAACAGCGGAAGCTGTCTTCCACTTGACATGACAATTACAAGATGTTTGAGAGGCATTAACTCCATTCAGCCTTGAGTGCCAATTAATAACTTTTGAAAAGACTTTAAACCTCGAAAAAAACAAACGCTACAGTGGTTACCAAAAAGGCACCTTAACAGATGGCATACATCCACAAGTATGCAAGTCCTCACTTTTTATCTCCGTGGAAGCCAACAAGAAGCAATTCAAGAGCTCCAGTGAGGAAAAAAGCAAAATGTTTTGGTTTATTGTAAATACAGGAATCGAACAAGTCTTGCTAGTGATCTTGGATCGAAGAACTGATGTTTACGCATCATGAATAGGGGGCGCAGTCCACAAGTCTCTTTTAAACAACCCAAACGTTACCATAGACTAGACAGATCTGTCCCCATTTCAGATCTAGAGTGTCTTAACGTGTGGTCTGGAAAACCTTTTGAAGAACCAGCCCAGGTAAATGACTTTGTGGAAACAATGTTCCATTACATTTCCTGATGGTCTTGTATGGGACAGATATTTTCTGACACGAGACAGATTATAAAGGCTTTATTTAGCTCTTTGTGCAAATGTCACTTCCTACATACAAATTAGTGCCGATTATGTTTAAATCCATACAATTACAGCATGCATTTTTCCATAAATAGTTGCATAGCTTTGCTTCCAAATTCCTACAATCTTGTTTTCCCTTGAAGCATTAGGGAGAAGCATATCGGCCACAAAATAAAATGTGGCGACTTTGTGTGTGCATGATGAAGAAGAGGAATGGGTGGTCACAAATAATAGTGGGTTCTAAACTCTCCAGCTTGACGATTGCAGCCGTGGCAGCTGCAGCTTCTGTGCCTTCTTCATTCACTTCCACAAAGGACTGGTGGATGACCTTGGACAGCACCAATTTATGATTTGCTGACATAGCAGAGAAGTCTGCTTTTCCTTCTTCAAATGCATCCGATATGCCCATGCGGGTAAGGACAGAGTTCAGGTCATAGTTTTCTTCAAGTTTAAATTTGGGAAAATGCAGACTCATTTCTGTTGGGTCCATCATTTCTGGGTTTGTCCACTGCAAAAAGTTCTCGTAGGTTAGATCTCTTTCCAACTGAAACAAAAAACACATTATTTCTTTTTGATGTATTAATAAAGATTTAAAATTGGCAGTGTAGGCATCCTAGATAATGATTATGGATACCAGTCAAGAGGGCTGGATAGCTTTTTTTTGGGGGGGCATGCATTCTAGACAGTGTGAGCAGGTTTTGTTGGACAAGTGGCATTTTTGCTAATTAGCGTTAATATTCTGAATTGCCCATGTCTGTTAACGATACAAAAGAACAATTCCAACTGAATGGCTGCAGATTTGCCCAGTGTTTTAACTTTGTAAGGAGCCAGAATCTAAAAGGAAAACCTGAAGACAGGTTGAAAGCAAACAATATTTATGACACCGGACAATTGAAAGGTTGCAGTCGCAGATGGTGAGGACACTTGCAAATCTGCTTAGTGTCTTTCTAGCAGAGTCCAAGACCAAAAGAAAATGAAAAACTGGAGGTGCAGTATCAAAAGGAGCAAGTGTGGTGCAATATTGACAAGATTGCAAGTAATCAACATGAAGCACATAAGCTTCTATGAACAAATGAGTTGAATACAGTGGCATGATTACATTGCAGTTCAGAAAGTCAGATGCGGGCTTTATCTAGAATATACAAAAAAGGCAAGATTTGCAGTTTGGACGAGTGAAACGAGATGGCAGAGTCAAGAAGCACAAAGCGGCCAGAATGGAAGAATAGGTCAAGTAATTGAGCGACAATTTGTATTCCAAAAAGATGGATTGAATCTAGAAGAATCTTGGGAGAGTAAAAGAAACTCCGAACAGTGCAGAGTATGTCACCCAAGAGTGGTACTAGAAAATAGTGATTATGTGTTGATCAAAAAAAAAAACATGACCAGGCATTAAATACACAAAAGCCATTCTGCAAATTTGGGCCATTACACATTTACAATGCTCTACAGAATCTGTAGAATTATTGCACAGCTGCAATTACAGTTGATTAGAGATTTAAATGAATGCGAGCATCATTTAACTGGACAACAGTGCTCAATTTTCCATATCTCATCTATGAAATACCCCAATGTTAAATACATAACCAAGGCTGAAATCACCAGGTCATGCATAACTAAAAAATAATTTCAAATCAGCTTTCCATGAAGCCCAGAGTTGGACTCCAGTGGAGTGCAACATATCCGTTTGATTTGCCGATTGAGATCATGGGGCGTTTGGATCTAGCAGAATTTCCCATTTCTGCAAAGCAAGATTACAAGGTTCTAAAGTCATCTTTGCAGGATGGTTCATGGACAGGATTTGAACAGTGATGTAAATGCTCCATGTATGTTGCAGATTAATTGGACTAGAAGTACCTTTCACCATGACAAGGACACACATGAGATGGACTTTAATAAAAGGCAAGGGTGTCCAGAGTGGTGTTGAAGCACCAAGAGGAAGACCCCTTAAGAGATCATACCAGACCCCAAAGACAATGAGAGGAAGAGGGGGGGGGGGACAGACTACAAAAGGGAAAATGATTAACTGCAGAGAGGGGGGGGGGGGTTCAAAAGTATGCATTGAATAACCCTGTAAGTGATTGGAGAGGTGAAAAGCAGGAGAATAGAAGTTTCACTTCTGCCAGGTCAAAAATAGCCAAACCAGAAAAATCCCATTTATCCAACTTTCCAAATCAGCTATTTTGACCTAAAATTTTCCATTCTCCAGTCATTCTGCTTTTCACCTCTGAATAACCCTGCAAGTTTGCTGAGGAACTCAAATTCCTTAGTTTCCAACTCATGAAGCAACTTCTGTTAGATAAGAAACTGCAGTTTTTATTTGCATATTATAAAAAGAACACTGAATCACTTTGGATCTTCCCTCTGCTCCTGGTAAACCATAAGCAGTATACAATTAGAAGGTAGAGGGTAATCCTACAACGAATTAAAATCACTTAGTATTTGAATCAATACAGGCACATCAAAAAACAAGATCGTTATCACCGTTCCATGGGTGCCTAGGACCTGGGGTATGATTTCCTCCACAGCTGGTGCACTTCAGGAACAGTCAGCCAAGACCAAAGTTTCTCCAAAGGATTTAATTAATAAAAATAAAGATAAGACTGCTCACGCTCGATGCATTTTGTCAAAAGGCTTCATCAGGAGCAGTATGTGCAGTCATAAGTACATGGTTAAAAAAATCTAAGTGTACACTTTCAAATACTGTTCATTTAACATGCACCTCTAAGTGATTTTAATTCGTTGTAGGATTACCCTCTACCTTCTACTTATGTTTATAATAAACTGATTCCCCACAAATCATTAGTTTCACCTTGCAGAACCTACAGATTACCATGACCTTCATGCAGACCAAAATGTCTGGCAAAAAGTACAAGTATGTTACACATTGTACATTTAATGTCTGCAGGTATACTTGAAGGTTGAAAGCAACATGAACGAGTCAAAAAGGTATCTGAAAGAAATACCAAAAATCCTCAGTGTATAGAAATTCCACAGGTTTCTCCATTTAAAAGGACGGCAGCCTTCTGTAATGAATGTGACATTTTCTTGTAAGCATTTAAAACCATTGTTTATTTTGGTTCTTATTGAAGGGCAGTAAGCCATGAGGACCCAGGAGGATCTAAAAGCCGATTCCCAGATAACTACAAAAACCAAGCCCCTGTCAACGTGAAGTAGGAAATAGGCAAAACACCTAACGGTACACACTCGCCACCCAGGACATAATTGAAGAGAAATCTCAATGTATCCTTCCTGGTAAAAAGGCTCTCAAATTATGCTAAAGATTAGAGCAGACTCCGTGCCACCATGTAAGCTGAAATGCCAATACAGCGCAAAGCTTTACGATTTGGCATTCTTGAAGCCTGAGATTGCAGTCTGATGCAGCTTTGAAATGGTGTGAAAAGAAAATTAAAAAGGCGTTTTAATTCATGAACATTTATGCCAAGAAACCACAGAAAGCCAGATTACATGTGGGGTAGTGTTGCACAAGTAGAGATTTAATTCACGTATGGCAATCCACACATTTTACCTTTTCAAGGCCAGTGGTAGAATCTTCTATGTCATTAGGGAGCAATATTATCATGCTGAGCTCTTTCTTGACATATGGCAACTCAATGACTTGGGTCAGCAAGTCCGGAATATAATTCATCTGATATTTTGCTTTCTTGTACATCATTTGTACAGGTTTGGTGTCATTCTAGAAGACAAAGAAAAGAGTAGCGGTGGACAAGTCATTAAATCCTATGGACTGCAAGGGAATCAGCAATATATGCACTCCAACCATTATGATTGAATTGATGTTGCAATAGGTACATTTCTTGCAAGGGAACCTAACTAGGGGCCCTATGCCAAGGTTTGTGCCAAGTTAACAGGAGCTGTTGTACATTTAACTGCATAGACCAATGGTTCTGTTACGTTTATGACAGCTCATTAAGTGAACACCAACCTTGGAAGAGGGCCCTAGGGCTTCATACACTTTATAAGCAAGTATGTGGTTTATAAACGGCTGAATCAGAAAGTTTTAGATTACACTTGTGTGATTAAGAGCAGAGCAAATAAGTGCTTGCTGGGTACAGCTTTATGGGATATATTCAGTTCCCAGGTCTGGTCAGACCAAGTATAATCTTAAATGCTTACGGCGTGCAAATTATGCAGCAGCATTACAGTTTCTATATAACAAATCAAAAACTGGGCTCGCTTCTAATCTGCAGTCCTTGCAAGTGCACCAATCATGCCCAAAACAACTTTAGCTCGTTTATACTAGCCAACCTGCTGACAGGTGGATTTTATCAAAGGGATTGAAAGAATCTGAGCTTCTTGTTTGCCATCAGTGCTGTGGCATGGAGCATGAGGTGTGATTTAGGACTTCCACAGCAGGAAAACACTCCCCAGAGCTACCATCTGATCTCAAAGTCTCCAGAGAGACCGACACCGCTTCTCTACCTTTGCCCCTGAATATATCTTGGGTAGGGTTAATACTTGAACCATACCCTACAGCGCGGTGATCTGCTGGTAAATTAAGATGCTGATTCAGGTGGTGTTGCAGCTCAGCTGTGGAGTGAAAGATGAAAACCAACCTGAGCTGCTAATATAAGTGTCAGTGCTCGCCGAACACATACACTGGTTCTCTTTTAGAGGCAACCATGTTAAGTAGCTGATTAAGGCTAGGGTCAGACGAAAGCAGTTGTAACGTGCGTTTAGACGCACAAAATCACGGCCATGCTAGCAGCAAATGACGTCCATTGCCAGGGAACACACGAAGTATGGCCGCGCAACGCAAGTGGCAAACGAACGCATTTTTTCTAGAACGTCAAACCTCTAGTACGGACGTACAGAGTGCGCTGCGTCCGCTAGAGGAGTGTGTGCAAGATTGGGAGACGTCAGACGCTGCTAATGTCCGGCCAACATAACGTCCAGACACAAAAAGTGTTTTATTGATGATCCGTACAAAATCACGGGCGAAAAGGCGCATCGTATGACCGCTATTGCGTATTCTGTGAAAAAAAATGCGTCAATTCGTTCGAACGCACTTTTTCACAGACGACGCGAAAAAAATGCGTTAGTCTGACCCTAGCCTAAAAGCTAAAAAAAAACCCTGACAAAACTCCATTTGAATAAAAAGGTTTATGGAGTTAATTAAATTGCAACAAAAAAACAAAGCTCTAACAGATGGTGGATACAATTTAAACAAGTTTAGATTTTATTAACACATGACAATGTGCCACTAGCAAAACCTACTGCAATGCTGTGTAAAGTCTGAGTAAAAGGGGCACATCTCCCTTGTTAAGAGCAGCAAGACCAGGCCTATGAAATTCTGAATATAAATTTGATGTACCTTGTTGATTCGGAATGGCATTTCTTTAGTGGCTTGCTTGTCGAATTGTTCTGCCCAGTTCCCTTTAAAGTAAATTGCGTTCACAAGTACTAGCCTGGTCAGATCATCCACACTGCCGCTTGGTAGTAGGTTCTGGATTTTACCTGCATGAATAAAGAAAATAAAAATTTAACAACTACTCTTCGTTGATATGCAAGAACCTTATCAGAGCCAATGTGCTTTCGATCACTGGTTAATTTTAACTGAACATTACTCTCCAACAGGAACGAACATTTAACAGATTTCTCACCTGCCACCATGGAAAAAAACAAGGCGGTTATTGCCCTCAGCCTGGTAGTACAAATTTGTTTTACATCTGCAAGCTTACTTTTACTACTAGAAAAATGGCTTTTTATTTTCCCAGAGCTAGCAAAACCTACTGCATAATCTGCAATGCTGTGTGAAGTCTGAGTAAAAAAGGGTCACGCCTCCCCTCAAAATGTACCAGATTTCAAATTTGACCACAGGGAACCTCTAGATCAGTGGTTCTAAACCACGGAACTTGAGTACCCCTAACATGCCAGGTTAAGGATTCCCTTGGGGAAATGCAGACCGAATGCTGCAATCACTGAGCAGCAAATCAGATCACCTGTGCTTCAGAAATTTGAAAAACCTGGCCTGTGGGGTGGAAACTGACCACTTGTCTGCGGTTGGGAACCACCTCTAGATTACTGGTTCCATGAATGATCAGTGCTCATTGAAAATGGCGGATTGCATGCACATGAACAAAAATGGCTAAAGCCCAATACGTCAATGAAAGTCTAAATGACATTGCAAACCCTAGAAATTGTAATTACCTTTGAGAGCAGCCAGTTGGGAGTGGATGGGGGGGGGGGGTTAAACCAAACCTTGCAACACCTAGATGTAGCAAATTCCTTTTATTATTTTGTTGGATACAACACCACCCTGATTGCGAAGCTGACAGATGACATGCATTCAGAAAGGCCACACAGGTCAGGCCCCAAATGCAAAGACCCTGTATCAGAAATTCAGTTCTAGATCAGTGCCTGTCGGTATTTAACAAAGAATTGTGCTGGCAAGTGCAAAACCTGTCGCAACCCTAATCAATGGCAGCTGGATACAAACCCAAACTCTGAAAGACTGAAGGTGGTACCCATCCATAAGAGGGGTGACAATACTGGTTTCCAGCTACTGTCCAATATCACTGCATCCTATGTCAAATTTGGGGAAGGGTGTACACGCAATTATGTTATTATCAATATCCAAACTATTTAACCCCCAGATCAATCTGGTTTTTGTTGAATTCATTCAACTACAACTGCCCTTAAAAGTTTGCAATGATAACCAAGCTGGCATGGAACAAGGAAACCAAACTTCCTTGATTTTGCCAAGGCCTTTGACAGACCATGGCATCTCATTACAAAAATTCCAACTCCGGTATTGGTGATTGCAATATGTGTCCATTTCTGACAGTGCTTCCCTCCGCCTCCCAGCCACTTGTGTACCCCAAGGCTCGATACTCGATCAACTGCCATTCACGATATTCATAAAGGATCTGCCCAATGTCTGCAAAGCCTCAACTGTACAGACACTAATCTATACCAGCAAACCAAATCTAATGCAGCAAGAACAATTCACAGGTGGTAGAAAAGGGGATTGCAGATAATGGTTACAATGCTATTTGGAATAGTACATAAATTGCAAGCTCCCCATCTATGTCAGGACAAAATCAAATGGCATGCTGACCAGTCAGTTCAAATATCTGGGTATGTGGTTAGACCCAAAATCTATCCTGTGGCCCCCCACATCAAAAAACCCTTGTCTAAACTTTACCCTAAACTAGGAGCCCTGTACAGAAACAAATCCTACCGCAGCCCCACGGTAAGAAAGCAGATTGTATTCAATAGCCAGCATAAGCATTTGTTGTACAGAGATTTAGTGTATGCAGCTGTCCCACAAACACACCTTCAAAAACTTCCATTGTAGCACAAAGCTGCAGAAGGAGTTTATACAAGGTAACTTACCATGTCACAATGGTGGGTCATGTAATGAACTAAACTGGCTGACGCTGAAATCTAGATGTACCTTTCCAACCTGGTGTTTAAGAGCTTTTCTGGGAAGCTACATCCTACCTGAACAGACTGCTTCCCTCAGCCTAAAACGTCCGATCCAGGACCAGCTCCTTACTTGCAGTACCACAACACAAGAAAGCAGCTTGATCCTTTTCCTATAGAGCACCGCAAATATGGAATAACCTCCCAGACGCCATCAAATCTCCCCAGTCTAAAGTCACTTAGATCTCTATTACCATACATGTTTACAGGTGCATTTTGTGTCAAGGTAACAGTGAATATATTTCCTACATATTTACTGTACAAATTTTAACTAAGAAAAAAATATATTTTCCTTGTGTCTTAGGAGGGGATTTTATGAATAATATTTGTAAAGTATTTTACCAGGAAGGATACATTGAGATCTCTTGTTTAAGCATGTCCTGGGTTCAAGAACATTAAAATTTCACAGTCGTTCCAGAAATACAAATATGACCATGTATAAAACACTGACCTTGCTCCCAGTGTGGGAAGTTAAAAGGTGAGCAATGACAGTGGTATTGCTCATTTTATACATGACAAATTGACAATGCCATCGCCAAATTACTTTTGCTTTCGATTTTACATAGTCACGTTTGGTATCAACACAAAGGCCAGACGCTGACTTGTCCAATGACACCTCACTTGACCTTGAGGTATAAAGATTAGTGAGCAGGTGTCCAAAAGACCCCAGTGCTCTTCGCTGCAGTGTGAGGTTTAGGTTTTTGATGTAACAATTCATAAAAATGGATTGTGCCATCACCTCCACACTTGGTGACATGATAAGTGTCATGCTGAGTTAGTGCAGCAGCGATAAATATTGCCAGGTTAATGAAATTTCATTTTTATCTTTTGTTACATTAAACCTGGTCATGTTTGGCATCCTCAGAAAGGCCATGTTCTGGCCTTTCCGGTGATACCTCACATGACCCTGTAGCTTCTATGAAGTAGGAGATACATGGGCCCAAATGCTTATACTTTCTCTGGGCCATAAAGCTGCTGCTCCATCAGCCCCTATGTTAAATCAGCCCTATGGCCACCCTAGCGTTAAATACTACCTGATCGTAAAGAGACCAGCAAGCACAATGCAAGAGCAGTTCCTGCAACAACAATGCAAGTCCTTAAGTACAATGTATTGATAAACTGCTCATTCACAGCAGCCTATGCTCACCTTCAGTTTTTTGTTCCACCCAGGCATTAATTTCTTTCCTGCATTCTTCAGCATTTGTACAAAAGTCTACTGACTGTAAATCCGCAAGGTAGTACCTCATAGTTGACCCTAGAAACTCCTAATGAAGAGATCAGAGGTTATAAAAAATAAATTAAAAAAAACCAAAAACACAATTCATTGAAGATGTATCATTTAAAGACATACGGCAAGAAAGGTGAAGGATTTCTCTCCATAGAGCCGGTTAGCTGTCCGCAAGATGTAATCCGTGTCCGGCTTGTTGATAGCAGAAATCAGTGCCTGGAAATCTGTATGTAGGTCCTTTGCCTTTTCAAACTGAAGCACCTAGTTTTTTTTAGTAAGGAATACACTAGAATTATTGTAATAAAACCAATTGGGAGTTAACTAAACAAACTCCCAAACACGGGCTCAGGAATTCACGCAAACTGGACTGGTTAGTTCATTGATGCAAATATTTAGGTTTGCTCTGATAAAGTAAAAACAGAACATATAATCCAGAAGTTCTAGCAGTTTACAAGCACCTTAAAAAGACCCAAGTACTCGGTTAGTTGTGCAATGCACTAGAAAATTTCATATATTAAACTTCATAAAAAACATTTAGTCCCCCATTTGGCTACCACTGCATTCACCAAGTGAGGGTTGAATATTCAGGCATTTCATTGCTCAAGGGCCCTGGTCGGTGGCCCACTGCCACCCTTCCCTGTGTGATGCCTCCTGTGGCTGATATAGGTGAAGAGTGAATCATGCAGGAAAGGATGGCAGTGGGCCTCAAGGTTCTGCCTGATAGATGAAGGACGTGGCTGATGGGTGCATTACGTCAGCTTCGTCACAGATAGCGACCAGGCAGGAGGTATGAGAACAAGCTCCCATGTTTCCCCAGTGAGCAAAACTGCAGCACAAAGCACTTTCCCTGACCCACTCAGCTCTGTATGCCTAGCGAGAGTGGCTGTCTGAGCTGAACCTGGGGCCAAACGCTTCTTCCTCTACCTGTATAGTACACATGGAGAATGGTGTTTTGCAGGGTTATAAAACTGCCATCTGCATAGATGGGATTTATAATGGGAAGGGGAAAAAACCACCCCCTTTATCCAGAGAGTCTGCCAGGGATATGACCAGCACTAATTGGCCAATAGCCCTTCCTGCATTTGCAATGCAAGCCATCCATACCGCTGAGCAGCAGACCTGAAGTGTGTCAATGGAGACCTGGAGTTGAGATGGGGTAAGTGGAACCCCCTCCCCTCATTTTTAGATAATGAGTTGACTAACTTCGATAACCAGGTCAGTATCACCCTGTATTGATTTTTATTATTCTTCACTGCTGGTTTAACAATATGACGGGTGACCCTGCTCAAGAAACTACAATCTAAGGATGAGTGGAGTTCAGCGACGTGAGGTTTAATTGCAGCGAATGAGAAGTAATGGGAGTTAGATCAGGAAAGGGGCAATGGGGATTATGGCAGTGAGCCGAATGGCTTCTCCGAAATAATGTGCATTTAGAGATATTTTGAAAAAAGTTTGAGGCAGAGTTAAATGTTGCAAAGGAGGGAGCCTACATATGATAACAGATCATTGGCAAATCACAGCGACTGGGATTGAACATTCACCTGCAATGTGTTCATGTAAACACTCTAGGTACCAATTCATAGAATGTCATAGATAGTACAAGGACAAAATATGCTAACACAGCCAAAACGATCTGTTAATGAGATACAGGGAATGTAATTGACCGATGAGACCAGCAAATGTCAGTAATATATTTTCTCTGAGTTGTTTACTCCTGAGGGCCATGGAGCAAGCCAACATCGTAAGGAACCATGCAGCAAGCCCAAGAGTGCACCACGAGGTAGGCCTCAGGACAAGAAGCGCCAACTCCACCACGTGCTCCTTGTACACCAATTCTCTGACAGAAATCAGTGAAAGTGTTCACAGTACAGCAATCCATAGAATACGTAAACATCTCAGTGCAAGTGTGATTATTGGCGTCATTATCCAAAGTTCTATTCTAGACATAAAACACGCTTATGGGCTGTGTGTGAAAAGCACTGCCCTGCAGTATGTATGAATGTAACAATTAGTGGGGTCTCAAAACACCATTATACATGTCTCTCCTGTAAGATGTCGTTGCAGGACAGCACAGTACCTGTAACAAAGAAATTTGTATCCAGGAAAACAAGTCAGACCTGGCATGTAGATGAATGGTGCCAAAACAGGACTGTAGTGTACATGTGTTTTCTATGGAGTATATTCAATCCCTATGTGCTCGTGTTCAATGAGCAGCAGATTGCACAACATTTGGAAAGCTGGGGATGCATCAGGGTAGGTCAGCCTGGAGATATATCAAGTATATGACAATCTGTACTAAACATCACCCCCCAAAAAGTATACAGTATGCAGAATGAAGTATTGAGCATTTTTTATTTTGTCATTGACAAGCCCATAACTGAATTGTCAATAGCTCTGCTGCTGCCTTACCCTCCTACCAGCAGGGGGCGATTGCTGGGTCTCAGCCACAGGGACTAATTTGTGCCATATGGATGTCTCAGTGGTTTAGTAATTCTGATTTAGTGTGTCCAGAATAAAAAAAAAAATCTGTTTCAGGTAGGCAGAAAACCATCCAAGGATGGCAGATTAATGGGAAATCGCTAAAATACAGTTTTACCCATGTAAAGGATCTGGAAACCCAACAGAAACATAATAGCATTGTAAATTATTCAGGAGCCAGAGGGGAGATTTAGAGAGCCCGTGGCAACTCCAGAACCTACATTGTTGTGTCACAAATTGCCCTTCTGCAAGCGTTGTGCATTTAACCCCTGGAGGTGCCATTAGCATAGACGTAGCAATACAAGTGCCGCTGCATGTGTGGGACCCTTTCACTACCATGGTGTCGATAAAGTTAACCCCTTGAAGTGCCACCATTAACTAGATCAATTCCCACTCTGGGATTAACCATGTCACTGCCAGAGTGTCAAACACAACCAATAAAACACCATCACCAGAAACATCTGCATAGATGCAAACGATTACCGACGGTGAGGTGATGAAGTTGCCGGGCATAGGATTACTGACACATGTTTGGAGGGAATGTGGCTTCCGATGCCAAAATACAGGTGATGTATGAATTTAAAGCACAAAAAAAAAAAAAAAAAAAAAAAAAAAAGGGAATACTGGGAAATGTTATGAGAGTCAGTCGGTTATATTCAATGTGGTCCACCTGGATAAACCGCTTGTATAATGGATCCACTACAGCCACATGTCACCAACACGGCTAAAGAATGAAGCAGGCTGAGACTGGCAGAGCTGTAGAGGCATTATGTTAAAGAATCCAGTAGCCAGAGTCTGTTTACTGTATATAATAATGTCCTGGACAACCTCAGATTTAAAGTGACAAAGGGTGTCATCCAGAGGTTATATTATGATGCCGGATAGATTTGTTTAGTTCCAGATGTGGTTGTAACAATTGTTTATTAAAGAATGTATTATGATTTTAGGTTAGCAATAGGTTTACTCCGTGTGGGGTAAAGTAATGCTTGAAGCAGCCATTGAATGCAGAGGAGAGAAGCAGCGCATCCAGAATAAAAACGTGAGTTATTTGTCTTTCAGAATGAAAAAAAAAAATGTATTAAAACAAGCGCCGTCTGTTGATTCCACAATTGCAACATACTTAAATGGTGTGTTTTTCTTCTGAGCCAAAAACAACAACTTAAAACGTGTTTCCAGGTGTACCTTAAGGTCAATGACATACCTGAGACATCTGGGCAGCAGTGTTGCCTTTGGTACCGAGATAGACCATGGCAAGTGCTGAAGACACACTAAACGGAGAGAAGAAGATGTTGCACTCATTATCCTCACTTAACCTTCGGAAAAGATTGAGGGCGAAGCTGCCATTTGATGCAGAAAGGGAATCCATGTTTATAAACCTGCAAAGAAACAATATTTTATGAATGGCTGCTGTAGAGGTTCATTTGTACGTGATAGTTCAAAGCACTAACCACGAGCGCAAATGTTGCGAGCCTTTATAGAATACACAAACGTTCATTAGATATAGCATCCCTCTGTAACCCAAATGAAAAGATCTGCTAAAGTCAGCCTCCACTAGTCCAATCACTGAACCCCTTGCTTGGCATCACCTTTACACCCAGACATCAGCCCAAAGCATCACTCAAAAACCAGTCTAAACATGGCCAAGGCTGGCAATCTGACGGACGTATTAGGTTGAGTGCACACATTTATATTGAACCTCCCCACAGTACAGGTCCCAGGAGAAAAGCCCAAATATCCGAGAGATACATGACATTAAATTTATTACTCTATTGCGAGTACCTGAAAAAAAAGTAAAAATCAGTACTCTTGCTCAAAAGCGTGGCATCATGCATCTAGTTATAAAATACCCTTTTTAAGGCCACATCCGATAAAAGAAACTGGAACCCCAAATCCGTCACAATAGATCAACTCTGTTGAAAGACAGAACTGCCATTGTCTCCAAGACAAGCTATGAAGCCAATCATAAAAGCACCACACCATCCACAAGGTCTTCAAGTTTCATTACCATTAGTCACAGGGATGAAAGGGGGGGGGGGGGAGAGAGAAAACCCCCAGTCACCCGACTCCTGGAACATGCAGGTTTTTCCTTTACATTTGGTCCTGCTACTTGCCTGCTAAGCACTCGCGCTCTAAACGCCAAGTACTTCCGGTATACTGAAGGCCCCAGCACTGTTTGGATGTGCATGGAGCATCCTGGGAATTCCCATCCCCCATAGCAGGGGATGCTCCACGTCTGGCCTGTTGTGACCCTGCTCGACGCTGAACTGGCTCCAAGCAGGGGCTTCAGCCACAGAGGACTGACATGTCAACCCAGCCCTTGCTGTGGGATTGCCCCCCAACATCATTGCACATGATTACATCAAACAGTTATTCCCCCTGCCTGGCAGGGGAATCCCATTGGAGATGCAGGGGTCCTTTGTACCCGTATGTCCTGCAAGGCCAATTGAGGCATCGTTAGAAAGGCCAGGGTCTGTCCTTTCCTAGAATATCCAACATGGAAATAAAGGTCTGCTTTTTGTTCTAAAAGCAACAGCATCCATCCCCTTTTAAAAAAGGCAACAATGATGTTGCACTCTTTAATATTGAATATCAAAATACTCGTTATTTTAAAAAAATAATTTAATATACGTGCAGAAAAAAAAAAAGTCTCATCTGCGCTCAATCCCTGTAAGCGGCATGAGTTTGTGGTTTTGTTTAGAAAGCAGCTCTTGGTTTCATTAGGTAGGACTCACCTGACCAGAGGTGACGTGGCTGGTGAGCTTACACTTCAATGGCCATTTAAAGTGAACTAGAACCTCTCAGTTTTGTTTCGCGTGGAATTTGGTGAGCGCAGATGACAATCTTTGTTACAATTTTAATAAACTAGGATATAATCATTTAATAAATTGCATTATTGTTTGAGATTTATCTCTGAGCTCTGTTACGCTCATACAGCGCATATTACGGAGATCTGTAATGTGTGGGAAAACTGCAATGCAAAAAGTGTTCTAGTTAAACTAAATAGTTTGTGAGGTGTTTGATTAATGTGTTTTCTATGTGGTCAAGGAGTGACGTAATGCCATTTTGTTTAATCATTTCTTAGCCAGACAAGTAGATGGGGCTTCCACTTTAGTCCATTGGACAGTTCGATTTAAAGATTTCTACACTGCTGATGCAGAGAATATTTACAAAGTCAAATGGATACTGTAACATAAAGCTCACATTCTTTTGGCCTCAATTGAGCAGATGCTGCTGACAGCATCTGCCCAGTTCCTTTAGGTAATGTCACTTCACTCACCTTTTGTCCCGCTGTGCGCACAGCACCTGCTCTACAGCTCAGAAGCTTCAGAATCTGGACGACCCTATAGCTTTGCTACACACATTGCGTGATACAGGATCTACATTGCGCATCGCTTGGGACTTGTGCAGGTCAAGTACGTGAGTTCTGTAACGCGGCGCCTGTGCAAAATTATGATCGAGCTGCGTGTGAATGCGCAGAACTGATACATGGGCTGCCCCTTTGAGAAGGTTTGTCATCGCGGGTTGTCTGAGTGATCAGCGGCTGGGAAATTAAATATCCTGGCTGCCGGTGAGTGCAGTGGAGGAAACATGTGTTTATGGAGACTAGGCTGGCACACCTCACATCCTTAGGATGTTAAATACTAAAGTGGGCAGGATCAGTAGAAATGTTCCTTTAACTGAACAGACATACAGGGTTATCCAAAGAGATTCGAAAAGTCACTGCACGTTCGGTGACTTTTCGTTCTCTTAAATTCGGTTCCTTTTGCCGATTGCATTTCGGTGACCCTGCGGTGTATTCAGCAAGCACCACAGGGTCCCTGAATTGCAGGGAAAAGCTGCCGCACACCTGACGAAAACTAACCGAATGCACGCTGAAAACAAGCAAAAACATCTGGATTAACCTTTGAAAAAGCTGAACAGGAGCCGAACATGAGCCGAATCACACAGAGCCGAAGCAGCTGTGACGTAGAGGAGGCAGTGAATAAATTAGAAAAACCATTTGTATGAATCTGGGAAAATGAAACGCTGTTTGCAAAGAAACTACTGAGCGGAAATGTCTGAAATTTTCACAGGAGGTCCAGGGAATGATAATAAAGAGGGCTGTTACAAAACAAAATAAGCAAACTGAAAAAAAAAATAAAAAAAAAAACAGACTTAATTTTTTTTAAAAAATTCAGAAAAATGCTTAAAGTATCCTAAAAAATCTATAAAGAGACTTTTTGCTGCAGAATTTTATAATGAACGGTTTATTAGATATTGAATTAAAACGGGAATATTTTTAACATTGAAGTCTATGGGATTCTCCTCAATAAATTTGCCGAATTAAACCACCGAATGGCAGGGCATTAGGGGAACCTTTCACTGCTGGTTTGTGTTCTCTGAATAGCCGAAGCAGTGCTTTTTCATGGGGATTTCACTGCCCTCGAACAGGGACCGAACAGTCACCGTATGTGCAGGCAATTCGACAGGATTTGGCGAATTGCCTGCTCTCTGGATAGCCGAATGGCCAGGAAAGGTAACCGAACGCTGATTTTCAGCGTTCGGTTACCTTTCTCAAGCAATTCGAATCTCTTTGGATAACCCTGATAATCCGTGAGCTGTCATGCAATCATAGACCAGCGGCGTAGCGTGGTTTGTCAGCGCCCGGGGCAGGGCAAGAATGGTGTGCCCCCCAACCTGTGGACACGGTAACACACCATGATTCCCTGACACCAGTAGAGTATTGACCCCGTTACCCCACAAGCACATGTATTGTATATTAACAAAATACTGATATAAAAAAAATTAAGCACACATGCCCCCCAAGCTACACCACTGCTACCAGTCACCCTGTTCCAGTATACCCTATCATAGTTCCACTCTCACACTATACCCAGTCACCCTCTCCCTCCATGTACCCCCAGTCACTCTCAGTACCCCACGTTTTCCCAGCACCCCCAGTCACTCACTCCCAGCACCCCCAGTCACTCACTCCCAGCACCCCCAGTCACTCACTCCCAGCACCCCCAGTCACTCACTCCCAGCACCCCCAGTCACTCACTCCCAGCACCCCCTCACTGTGTGGTGGTCACACTGCTTTGGTGTCATACAGTGTTGCTTATCTGCGTGGCGTTGCTGGTGGCCAGGGGGGGGGGGGGAGCTGTCCAGGGGGCTTAGTGGAGACCAGATTTTAAATGTGCTGCAGGGCAGGCACCTCCCTCCCTCCTTCCTGTTCAGTGGCTGCAGGGCTGCCAGCAGCAGGGGGTTGGAACAGGGCTTCAAGGGGGGCTGACAAGCGTGGCACAGGGTGTTCTGTTGAATAATGCTGTGCTGCTTCATGTGACTCATGTCAGCGTTAAGGAGGAGTCGGAACAGGAACAGAATTTTATGTCCTGGTCCTCCCTTTTGGACACTGAGTGCTAAGTCACCACCGGCGTGGAAAAACTGGCGGACATCTTGCTGATCCCTGCTAGAAAATATTAGTGGTTCAAATTTCTTTTGAAATCTTGCGCCCCCTAGGAAAATTGCGCCCGGGGCGACTGCCCCCGAGGCACCCCCCACGCTACGCCACTGTCATAGACCCATACCTGGGGGGGGGGGGGGGTCACATGACCCATTACAAGTAGTGGCAAGTTTGAGCCTAAATTACACATTAGCACATTCCAGAAAAGGTGTGTGCAGAGTAGATCGAGGCAGAAACTAATTGGTGCAGGCCTTGATCAACCTTTTAATACCCATGCATCAGCACAAGAACCTTAAAAGGGTCTCTTTGCTAACCACTGTTGAATTCATCATTTAACCCGTTCCAGTTGTGGGGTGTGCCATGACGTCCTTGCTGCGGGTGGGTCTAAACACTGCAATGTGGTATAGTACACTCTGCTGGATCCCTATGCGCAGCCCAAAGTACATCATTGGCTGCCGCAGGACTGGCTGAAATCAGGCAGTCCTGCAGCAGTCAATAACAGGCCACAGGACATCTTCATAACCTTGGGGTATGCTCTGCCACCCTGCAGCTTTGAGGACCGCTTTGTGCCAAGAGGTCAAGGAAGTTCCACCTGAAAACTAAATTGCCTACCCCTTTATGTTTGGGATGTATACGTAGAGTTGCTAGAAGTTAAACACACCGAGGACATAGGTCTTAACTTCCCATTACAAAAAAAACCCACACACGCTGAGGTAATTGCATGAGAAATTAAAACATTTTATTGCCGGGTTCCAGTTACTGGATTTTTCAGACGATGCAACATTTAAAAAGATTTACAGCCCTTATTCTACAATATCTACCAGTTAATGAGGTGGAGGGAATGTTTAGAGAAGGCAGCAAGGGGTGTATTGTGTGGTGTAGGCTACACAAAATAAGATGGTAGCAAGCGTAAGACTTCGCCATCTCCCTTTGATGACATCCCACACAATACATGTGTGTGGCCAACTTAGACTCAATTATATGGCCAAAACCACAGCAAGGACAAGTGTCGTAAAGGGGGGGGGGGGCAGCACAGCGATAAAAATTAATGCACCCAGTGACAGATATTTAAAACAAGAAAAAAACCTCCACATGGAAGATATCAGCAACATAAAAATACAATAAGGACATTTCATTCTTTGGTGGCAGTGACCCTTTAAGGGCTCAGGCTGTGGGGAGTGCCCGCCTTCCACCATCGGGCTGTGACGGTTGTGTGAAGTGGAGGGGTATCCTGTCCCCACACAGCAACCAAGGGTTTATATTCCCTGCCTGCTGATCACCAGGTCAGATACCAACGTCAGGACACCAGCTTGTCTTGCTCTCCTTCACCCCAAAGCCATTAGACTGTAAGCTCCTCTGATCAGGCCCAGCTACACCTGCTGTCTCAGCTTCAGGTTTGATTTATTAGTTTAATTCACTTTTATTGTAGAGTGCAGCCACTTTAAAATGTTTACGAAGTAACAGGCACACCACGAAAACAATGCACATGCAAATGAGGATGAAGCTGATGGGAGCTCCTTAAGCATTTCAATAAAGGGGGGGGGGGACCCACACACCTTCCTCACCCTAAAATTTAAAAAAAAAAAAAAATGAACAGTTTAAACAAGTCTAGCCGGACACAAACATTGCTTAATATTTGACTGTACACGGTTCTCTCGTAGAGAAGTGGCCATTTAATAAACGGTTTTGGGTGAGCCAAGCGGATTTTAAAAGGGAGTCATTGGTTATTCAGAATTCCCAATTGAAATGAATGGAAGGAGATGGAGTATGGGAGCCAGACTGCTTATTTATATATATATATATATATATATATATATATATATATTCAATGCAATGAAATTAATAGGCATGGCACAATAAACAGCAGCCCCGATGCCACCTCAGGATCCTGCCAGTCACCTCAGCAAACACCATGACAAGATCATAGAAAAGCAGTCAGGTCTGGCTTGGGGTTTTCCGTACATAGAGCGCAGTACAGCATTTTTGCTTTTTTTTATTTTAAGAAGCCTTTAAATGGTGGAATTTACGGCTTGCACTGCCGCACCAAGTGATGCCAACACTCAGCTTCCACTCCCATCCCCAGGATGCTCCGCAGGGAGACGAATGGCTCCAGATCAGACAGACAGTTGGCAGAGGGCAGGCTGTCACACCTAGCCTGCAGGGCATAGCTGCCACAGTTCTACTCAGTGTGGCAGAAATGCTGCTGACAGTGCAGCGATAGGGAGCCCTGTGCGGGGTGCCAAGGCCCAGGCAGGCGAGCAATGCCAGACGTTACCTGCTGCTGCTGCAGTGTGTTCTGTGGCCAATGTTGGGTGGAGATTAGTTCCCCATGGAGCTCTTATACTCTCCCTCTGCTCACAAGTATCAGAGCCCCGCCCCTCCAGGCTCCTGCACACTAGAGGAGTTATTCAAAGAGAGCTCAGGGTTATTCAGAGAGCGGTGAAAACCAGGAGAATGACTGGAGAATGGAAAATTCTAGGTCAAAAAAGCCAATTTGGAAAGTGAGATGAATGGGAGAATTTTTCTGGTTTGACTATTTTGACCTAGAATATTCCTTTCTCTGGTCATTCTCCTGCTTTTCACCGCTCTCTGAATAACCCTGAATTGAATTGGCTCCGAAATTGCACCGAACCTTGAATTTCCCCGTACGATGCAATTTCGTGGCCATTCGACTATTTGCCAAATATTCAGGTCTATTCTCTAAAAGGTCAAACTATGGAGAACTGCTGGAGAAGTGAAAATTCTAGGTCAAAAAAGACGATTTGGATAGTGAGTTAAATGGCAGAATTTTTCTGGTTTGGCTATTTTGACCTAGAATGTTTACTTCTCCAACAGTTCTCCAGAGTTTCACCTTTTAGTGGATAGACCTGATAGGTTAGTCTATTCAGAGAACACCGAACAGCACTGAAATGTCAGTGAGTGAAATGCCCTGATTTTCAGTGCTTTCATTCAGCAGGTTTAATCAGCGAATCCCATAGGATTCAATGTAAAAAAATATTTCTGTTTTTATTAAATATTAATACAAAAACAAAACAACACCAATGATGGAAAAATGTGTGGGTGATCACCTGTAACCCAAAAAGGGTAGTACTTCCCTGGAGAGGATTGAATAAATTATCAAACAAACAAACAGAGGTACAGAATGGCCTAAAGCCATTTAGTACACAATGGGGAAGACCAGGGGTATTAGACCAATAATGGAAAGCAACGCTGCAGAGGAGACCAAATTAATACATTGACGTGCTGGGCGGTGCTTATGTCAGGAGTACTGTACAATATAAGTGAGAATATTGACGTGCAAATCATTGGATATGTATCTCAGGCTTAAATGCCAATTATAAATCCTGGCTTCAACTCACTATATATACATATATTATAAGACAAAACCTGACACTAAATAGGCATGAACCTGTGAAACCAGGGGGCCTAGGACCATAGTGGGATATCACTGATCATGCACCTACAGAGGTCTAGTTTCTGACCCTAGAAAATATTGATTTCTATTCTTTCCCTGCTGGTAATCAGCTAATATGACATTCAGCTAATGGGCCATAAACAGAGATCTTATCCTTACAGGATGGAAGCAGTAAATACAAAGATTTCAAATTGGCAATGTCTGCCACCGTGTCAGCATGCACATGAAATGCCAGTCATCACCTTATAAATAGAGTGGTACTCCATTAACCTGCTATGTTTGAGCGTGCAATATTGGCAATATTAGAACCATATCACTGGTGTATTTTTGCCTAGGCCAACTAGGCCCAGGCCTAGGGCGGAACATTCCAGGGAGCGGCGGCCCGCACTGGGTGACTCCACCCCTAAAAAAAAATTAAATTTTTTTTTTTTACTTTTGCAAAGTATTTTACCAGGAAGGATAAATTGTGATTTCACTAATTTACACTTTCAATTTCACTCTCCAGGGGGCAGCAAAAAACCTCACCACTAAATGGGTTACTCACAGAGCACCGAAATGACGCCAACTTTTTGGTGTTCTGTAGTTCCCTGCACTTAGGAGAATAAAATTTCCCCACCCTGCAGTGAATTCACCATTCACCGCAGGGTCCCCAAAGTGCATGGAGTCGGCCGCTGAATGCTGCCACCGCAAACCCGTGGCCTGCTGTTTTCAAAAGAACTACTGAACGAAAATGTCTGGAAATTACATATAAGATTCTATGATTGATAATAAAAAGTTCTGTTACAGAAAAAAGAAAAACTGCTATTAAAAAAAAGGGGGGGGGGAATTTTGCCCAAAAAAAATAATCTAAAAAATGACTAAAAGGTACTAAAAAAAATCAATAAGTAAAGACTTTTTACTGCAGATTAAAATAATAAATGATTTATTAGATATTGCATAAAAAGGGAATATTTTTAACATTGAAACCTATGGGGTTCGCCTGAATAAACCTGCTGATTGAAACCACCGAACATCATGGCATTTCACTGCCATTTTTCTGAGTCTCAGTACCACATGACTGGCTGAACCACGTGAAACGCACGTGCACAGCTGCCCGCACTTTCGTTAACACAGACTCTATTCTGGACTGAACACCCACCGGGAAGGGAATCAAAGCTACATCAAGATGGCTCCACAGCATAATTGCTGTGTGCTCATATGCACTCGGTTTGCTGGGAGTTTTACTGCAGTGGATTCTGATGCACTCCTACACACCGCACATTGCATTGCTGGGAGTTTTATTGCTGTGGATTCTGATACGCTGACACACACCACACATTGCATTGCTGTGAGTTTTATTGCTGTGAATTCTGATGCACTCATACACACCGCACATT
The DNA here is from genome assembly GCA_009667805.1 of Leptobrachium leishanense. Taxonomy (NCBI): domain Eukaryota; kingdom Metazoa; phylum Chordata; class Amphibia; order Anura; family Megophryidae; genus Leptobrachium; species Leptobrachium leishanense. Next base: position 27,056 of record RXON01001665.1, read on the forward strand.
GCATTGCTGGGAGTTTTATTGCTGTGGATTCTGTGATACACACTGCATATTACTGGGAGTTTTATTGCCCTGGAGCTCTGGGATACGCTCCTACACACTGCACATTACTGTGAGTTTTATTGCTGTGCAGTTCTGTGATATGCTCATACACACTGCACATTTCTGTGGGTTTTATTGCTGTGCAGCTCTGATATGCTCATACACAGTGCCCATTTCTGTGGGTTTTATTGCTGTGCAGCTCTTTTATACGCTCTTATGCAGTGCACGTTTCTGTGGATTTTATTGTTCAACCAATTAGAGCGGCTGTGATCCTGTTTACTTGACATGCGTGGCTGTTCTTTGTAAAAATGCTTGAATTTTAACATTTCATAATTTTATTTATCTCAATAGATACATTTGAAATGGTATACAAAATATACAAGTAGGCACTTGGTATCCACTTTTAATATAAAGAGAGGAAAAGGCGGAGCTTAAAGAGGAAGGGTGGGGATTAACCAGGAAGAGGCTGTCACGGTGGGTCAGGGGATGGGGCGCCTGGCAGCAGCTTCCTCGCTGCTCGCTGGCCAGGCGCCGAATGTTAACGCTTCCGGGTGCGCTCACGTGGGACGCCGAGGGGCGGGGCCTGGCGTTATGACGCGGACCCGCCGGGTTTAAAACCCAGTCTCACTACTATACCGGTGCCCTGACGTGGTATTCACTTCCCGCAGAGCTCTTGTGGTTTTTTGGCTATTACCTGTGTATGACCCTTGGCATTGGCAAACGAACCCTCCTGTGTATGACCCTTGGCATTGGCAAACGAACCCTCCTGTGTATGACCCTTGGCATTGGCAAACGAACCCTCCTGTGTATAACCTTGGCATTGGCAAACGAACCCTCCTGTGTATGACCCTTGGCATTGGCAAACGAACCCTCCTGTGTATAACCCTTGGCATTGGCAAACGAACCCTCCTGTGTATGACCCCTGGCATTTGCAAACGAACCCTTCTGTGTATAACCCCTGGTATTGGCATTTACTCTGCTCTTGGTTCTGCCCTTAACGTTGGTACCGAGGTCAGTCTATGTGGCATCCTGAGCACACATCAGATTACCTCTGCTATACTAAGGTCCTAGGGAGGACTTGTACTCTGGTCTGTACCTCTGTCTGGTGTTTCCCTTTCTTTATCTGTTACCTGCTTAATTGTCTATATAGCTTTGCCGACCATTCAAGGATCGGAAGAGTAGAGAGTGAGCTACATAAAGAGATCACTATCTTGGTAGTCAGAAGGATTCGTGACAATACTCTATTCCGTACCTCTGTCTGGTGTTACCCCTTGTTTATCTATTGTCTGGTTAATTGTCTTTCTAGTTTTGCCGACCATTCAAGGATCGGAAGGGTAGAGAGCGGTCTGCGTAAAGGGACAACTATTTTGGTAATCAGAGGGATCCGTGACATTACGTCAGGGCCAATGGATCCCGCAGACCTCTCTAACCAGCTGGCACGTATCGCAGCCAGACAAGAGGAACAGGACCATAGGATGGACCAGATTTCTCTCGCTCTGCAAACCCTGTTAAATCGGTCCAATACAGGTACCACAAACCCTCCAGATCCAGTATTACCTAGGGTCAGTTCCGTCCCCCTGAAGGACATAGGCTTAGTATGAAGGCACCCCTACGCTATGATGGTACACCAAGCCTATGCCGGGGATTTTTGACTCAACTCGAGATCTTGTTTGAGAACAACCCAGGTTCTTGTATGTCTGATAAAGCCAAAGTAGGATATCTGATTAATCATTTAACAGAAAAAGCTTTATTGTGGGCTACGCCGTTGTGGGAAAATAAGAAACCCATCATTTATGACTATGAGGGTTTTACCTCTGAGTTAAAACGTACCTTTGATCCCTCTAGAAGGGCTACCAATGCGGGTAGGTCCTTGTTTCACATCAAACAAGGTAATAAGAGGGTCGCCGACTATGCCATAGAGTTTAAGACTTTGAGTTCTGAGGTGCTTTGGCCGAACGACGTTTTAACCTTAGCCTTTACCGAAGGTTTGAACGAGGCTTTTATGTTTGAGCTGGCTCCCTTGAAATTACCAGAGAATCTAGACCACCTGATAGATTTTTGTATAGCCATGGACGATCAAATCAGGGAAAGGAGACACCCCAGAGATAGACCCAGAAGGGTCTTGCCTCCTTTACCCTCATTACCCAGACACACCAGTACGTCAGGTAACTCGGAGAATGTGAAAACAGATTTGCCAGTCGTTGAACCCATGCAAATAGGGAAAACAGGTATTTCAGAAGCAGAAAGAGCGCACAGAAGAGAAAAGGGGCTCTGCTTCTATTGTGCAGGGGCAGATCACTTCCGCCTTCAATGTCCTCAGAGACCCAGGGTTAGTAGGGCTGAATATGGCAAATTAGGTCTCAGAACAGCAAATACCCAGGTTATCGGTTCTCTGTATGCCTCCTTTGTGGATAATGAAAAAAAAAAATCCAGGATTCTGTTACCGATCTCCCTAACCTGGGAGGGGGTTCACCTCAAGACTGAGGCGTTCTTAGACTCTGGGGCTTCAGGCAATTTTATGGATAAGAATTTTGCTGCCAAAAACCTCTTACCTCTGGTTCTTAAGGAGAAACCTCTAATGGTGGAGGCCATAGATGGTAAACCCCTGTCATGCCCACATATCACTCACGACACTGTCGATGTATGTATGAAAACAGGAATTTTGCACCAGGAAACAATAAGATTTCAAATTATTGAATCACCCTCATGTCCTGTCGTTCTTGGGTTTCCATGGTTAACAGAGCACAACCCAGTTGTCGATTGGGTCCAGAGAGACATAAAATGTTGGGGTCAGAGTTGTCAGTCTAAGTGCCTAGGCAGAGTCAATGTGATTGGTAGCCTCAATATTGCCACAGCCCCTCCTTTGTCCACAGAGGTCCCTGAATGTTACCTGGCATTAAAGGAGGTGTTCTCTAAAGCCAGGACTGAGGTCCTACCACCACATCGTCCATATGACTGTGCTATTGATTTACTCCCCGGTACGATGCCTCCTAGGGGTCACGTATACCCTTTATCACAAAGAGAGAACGACATTATGGAGGAATACATAAGGGAGAATCTGGAACGAGGATTCATTAGACGGTCCTCCTCTCCAGCAGGAGCAGGTTTCTTTTTTGTTTCCAAGAAAGAGGGAGATCTGCGACCTTGCATCGATTATAGAGGTTTGAATAGGATAACTATAAGAAATGCATATCCCATACCTCTCATAACAGAATTGTTCGACCGATTAAAAGGGGCCCGTGTCTATACGAAGCTTGATTTACGCGGAGCGTACAACCTGGTTAGGGTTAAAAAGGGAGATGAATGGAAAACGGCTTTTAATACACGTAGCGGGCATTATGAATACCTGGTGATGCCTTTTGGGTTGTGTAATGCGCCAGCCATTTTTCAGGACCTTATAAACGACACCCTAAGGGAATTTCTGCAAGAATTCGTCATAGTATATCTGGATGACATCCTGATATACTCTCCTGATGTGGACACTCATCATGTCCACGTGAAACAAGTATTGAAAAAACTATTGAAGGCTGGATTGTATTGTAAGCTAGAAAAATGTCTATTCGACATAGTAACTGTGCAATTCCTTGGTTATATAATAACCCCTGAGGGTTTTCAAATGGATCCTAAGAAGCTCTCAGCTATTCTTGACTGGCCTCTACCCCAAGGGCTTAAAGCCATTCAGAGGTTTCTGGGGTTTACGAACTATTATCGAAGGTTCATTAAAGATTTTTCGGCCTTGGTGGCTCCCCTCACGGCTATGACAAAGAAAGGGGTGGGAAATCAGAAATGGACACCTCAAGCCACTCAAGCCTTTGAGGCACTAAAGCAAGCATTCACTACTGCTCCTGTTCTCCGACATCCAGATCCGGCTCTGCCTTTCCAAGTAGAAGTTGACGCCTCCGAACTAGGTCTTGGTGCAGTCTTGTCCCAAAGGGAGGCTCCCGACAAACCCTTGCATCCATGCGGCTTCTATTCTCGGAAATTGTCCCCGGCAGAGAAGAACTATGACATTGGAAATAGAGAGTTGTTAGCAGTTATCTCGGCCTTGGCCGAATGGAGATACTTATTAGAGGGGTCTAAGGACCCCATCGTTATCATAACCGATCATAAGAATCTCACGTACATTGGAGATGCTAAACGTTTAAATTCCAGACAAGCGAGATGGTCATTGTTTCTTTCAAGTTTTAATTTCGTGCTTACCTATAGACCTGGGTCCAGAAACATTAAAGCAGACGCATTGTCGAGACAGTATGAGTCTTATGAACATAATATCCAAGATCGGCATCCCATTGTACCCCAGGAAAGGATTATAGCCGCTACCACGATTAGTGTCTCGTCTCCTCTAATGAAAAGGTTGCAGACCGTCCAGGGTGCAGCTCCTGGGGGAAAACCTCCTGCGAAACTCTTTGTACCTGAGAACGAAAGAGAGGAAGTACTTAACGTCTATCATGATAATAAAACTTCTGGGCATATGGGTATCACCAAGACTGTGTCTAGTATCAGTAAACTCCTCTGGTGGCCCACGTTGCGCCGAGATGTCAAAGATTACATTGCCGTGTGCGAGGTGTGCACAAGGCAGAAAAGTCCCAAAACAGCACCCATTGGCTTACTCCAGCCTTTGCCGATCCCCGAACGACCCTGGTCACATGTAGCCATGGATTTTATAGTAGATTTACCTGAGTCAAGAGGGAATACAGTGATACTTACGGTCATAGATCGATTTTCCAAGATGGGTCACTATGTTCCTCTTCGGAAACTACCTTCGGCAGCTGAACTGGTGCCCATTTTCATTTCCAACGTGGTCCGCATACACGGTGTCCCTCTGGAGATAGTCTCTGATAGGGGGACCCAATTCATCTCCAGATTCTGGAGAGGGTTTTGTAAGAACGTGGGGATAGACCTCTCTTTCTCTTCGGCTTATCACCCCCAGACCAACGGAGCAGCAGAACGAGCAAACCAAAATATAGAGAAATATCTCAGGTGCTTTATCTCAGAACAACAAGATAACTGGTCAGACCTGCTACCATGGGCAGAATATGCTTTGAACAGCGCAGTGAGTGAATCCACAGGACATTCTCCTTTCTTCGCTGTTTATGGTTTTGATCCTCCCGTGCTCCCCGCTACGTTTCCTGATACCACGATTCCTGCTTTAGATGAGCAACTGGCATCATTGAAAGAGACTTGGGGGAGAGTGAGACGGGCACTGGAGGAGAGTAGTGCCATCCAGAAAACTAAGGCCGACAGACACAGGAGGCAGGCACCCGTGTATCAAGTTGGGGACAGGGTTTGGCTTTCTTCACGTAACATCAAGCTCTTAGTGCCTTCCATGAAGTTGGCTCCTAGGTATATCGGCCCCTATAAGATTCTGCGGCGACTCAACCCTGTCTCCTATGCTTTGGCGTTACCCCCCCATTTTAAGATACACAATGTGTTCCATGTAAACCTTTTGAAGCCGTTGTTATGTAACCGGTACACCAAGGTCCATGCTCCACCGCCTCCTGTCTCTGTGGAGGGCGAGGAGGAGTTCGAGGTTAAGGCCATTCTGGGTGCCAGGATGTCTAGGGGGTCCTTGCAGTACTTGGTCGATTGGGTGGGTTACGGTCCGGAGGATCGTTCTTGGATACCGGCTGCGGAAGTCCATGCTCCTAGGCTAGTGAAGGCCTTCTATTTGGCGCACCCCCGTGCCCCTGGGGGTCGTCCAGTGGCCGCCCCTGGAGGGGGGGGTTCTGTCACGGTGGGTCAGGGGATGGGGCGCCTGGCAGCAGCTTCCTCGCTGCTCGCTGGCCAGGCGCCGAATGTTAACGCTTCCGGGTGCGCTCACGTGGGACGCCGAGGGGCGGGGCCTGGCGTTATGACGCGGACCCGCCGGGTTTAAAACCCAGTCTCACTACTATACCGGTGCCCTGACGTGGTATTCACTTCCCGCAGAGCTCTTGTGGTTTTTTGGCTATTACCTGTGTATGACCCTTGGCATTGGCAAACGAACCCTCCTGTGTATGACCCTTGGCATTGGCAAACGAACCCTCCTGTGTATGACCCTTGGCATTGGCAAACGAACCCTCCTGTGTATAACCCTTGGCATTGGCAAACGAACCCTCCTGTGTATGACCCTTGGCATTGGCAAACGAACCCTCCTGTGTATAACCCTTGGCATTGGCAAACGAACCCTCCTGTGTATGACCCCTGGCATTTGCAAACGAACCCTTCTGTGTATAACCCCTGGTATTGGCATTTACTCTGCTCTTGGTTCTGCCCTTAACGTTGGTACCGAGGTCAGTCTATGTGGCATCCTAAGCACACATCAGATTACCTCTGCTATACTAAGGTCCTAGGGAGGACTTGTACTCTGGTCTGTACCTCTGTCTGGTGTTTCCCTTTCTTTATCTGTTACCTGCTTAATTGTCTATATAGCTTTGCCGACCATTCAAGGATCGGAAGAGTAGAGAGTGAGCTACATAAAGAGATCACTATCTTGGTAGTCAGAAGGATTCGTGACAATACTCTATTCCGTACCTCTGTCTGGTGTTACCCCTTGTTTATCTATTGTCTGGTTAATTGTCTTTCTAGTTTTGCCGACCATTCAAGGATCGGAAGGGTAGAGAGCGGTCTGCGTAAAGGGACCACTATTTTGGTAATCAGAGGGATCCGTGACAGAGGCGTGCCCTTGACAGGAAGGGGTGCGTCAAATTTAAATTAGGGGTGCACGAGTTTAGTCAGGCCTAGGGCAGCACAAAACCTAAATACACCACTGAACCATATTCATATTAAAATCATGCTCATATTAAAATTATGCTCAACACGTGTTTCGCCGGTACAACCAAGACTAACATTGCCAATCTGAAGTCTTTGTGGATATTTATTCACTGCTGCATCCTGCATCTTACAAAAGTAAATCTCTAGTTCCTTCACGCCGCTTTATAGCTCCTTCTGATGTTGAAGGGAAGCAACCTGCGACATCAGAAGGAGCTATAAAGCGGCGTGAAGGAACTAGAGATTTACTTTTGTATAATTTTTTGTATTTTCATTTATATAGCACTGAGGAAGTGTATGTAATACACGAAACACATTGGATTGTTTTTATCCCCATTAAATTTCTGCATTTTTATCGGAGAGCCTCCTGGTGTTTCCTGCGGCGGCGAGAGTCACCGGGTTGAGTTCTAACAACAAGCAGACGTGGGGTCATAGGCGTGCGCAGCCTATTGCATTAGGGTGTGCACCCAATAGCTCAGTATAAAATTATATATATATATATATATATATATATATATTTTAGGGTGTACACACATTCATACATGCATACACAGACACACCAACACTATTGTAAATCAATGTAAACATTTTACAAGAAACATTTTTTTAATTAAGCATCAATGAAGACATTTTTTAACTTAATATTTTAATGAAAACCCATTACTAATGAAACGTTAAATCAATCTTTGTTATAAAACAAAACAAAAAAAGCCACAGCTTTACAGTTCCTCAATTGAAAATATCTACTAATATCTACTATTTTTGTGTAAAGTAAATTCCACAACAAAGTTTCTCAGCAGTGCTTATGGTGAATTAGAACTATCAAAAGAGAAATACAATTATGTATTTAGACATAACTACAAACAAAGCTCTAAAACCAAACTAATGGAGAACAAATCTATGAGAGCTAGCAGAGCATTTGACTCATTTCCAGAAGAGAAGAGAACTTAATTGAAAAGGTTGCCTCCACCAAACTGGCCTCAGTATAGTTGTGAGCTGGCTTCAGACTGTTATGGTTTACTCAGCTACATGAGTTAGAGAAGTAGACGTCTCACAGAAGGTGTTATGCACTTAAATTCTTCGATGACTTCATTGTAATTAGCCGACCAAGCCAAATCTTGCTCAATATATAACAACATGAGCGAATCAAGGCGTTCTTGGGTCATTGTACTTCTTAGTTTGGTTTTTACATGCGCTAATTTTGAAAAGGCTCTTTCACATGTGAACAGCTTGTTACAGGCAAGACTGTAAAGCATTGAATACATTTGTAAAAGGCTTGGAATGTTGCTAATCGATCGGATTCCTTAAGCCAATCAAGCCACTCTTTCAGGTTATTTGTAGTGCAGCCTTTAGGTACAGGTTCATCATAACCTCTCAGCAAGGCGATCTCTGCTTCCAAATCATTCACTGGCACCTTAAATTTTTGGGCAAGGATTTCTATATCGCCTTTAACAATCTCTAAGCTCAGCAATTTTCCAACTGCAGTAACAATATCACATGACTCCTGTTCAAATCGCTGGTTGATACCAGTTATCAATGAATCCAGTAGTGGGTAAAAAGAAGTGATTCTCTCCTGCTCCTCTTTTGTATCAAAGTGATGCTGGGACGGGGCTCCCTCATCAAAATGAACAGTTGGTTTTCTTTTCTTAACTGGAGGAATAGGGGTGTTATTTTCGGCACACATTTTCTCACAGTCCTTAAAAACAGACCGAAAAATTTCTGGGTCATTTCTCATGGAGATCAAAGAATTGCGCAAGCTTTTCACTATTGTCATTGCAGTAAGCAAGTTGAGATTTGAAGCTTGCAGAGTCTTACTAACCTTTACCACTATTTGGAGAATAGGGTGCATCATGTGCAGAGCAAAGATAAATTTGAATGAACTTAATTCACAAATAAGGCCCCTTGCTCTTATTTTAGCATCAGCTAAGCGACTTTTTTCAGTGATCTCATTTAAAGCCTGTAAAATAATGGAAAAGTTCTCTTTTATTGCAGCTACTGCTTCGGCTCTACATGCCCACCTTGTGTTAGACAGTGACTTTAAAGTTTTCAACTGAGATCCTACTTCTTGTGAAATTGTTTCCATTACTGCATGTCGCACAGGACTTCCCTCCATGAAGGCATAAACAGTCTGTATAATGCCAAAAAAGTCAAATACTGTTCTATTTTGCTTGCTTGAAGTGCAAGCATCTACTAGCACAAGGTTTAAACAATGTGCATAACAGTGTACATAGAGTATTTCTGGATTTTTCTCTTTGCATTTCATCTGAACGCCTGCAGTGCATCCAGACATAGTAGCTGCTCCATCAAAGCATACCGAAATTACTAAAGACCATTCGGTTTTAAGAATGGCAAGAACTTTGCTTAGTTGGTCAAAAATTGACTGAGCATCAACTGTGAAGAGCCTCTGAATTGACACAAAATGCTCTACTGGACTATGTCGTTCACTGTTAAAATAGCGTACAACCACAGACATTTGCTCATGGTGCCCACAGTCAGCGGTATCATCTGCAATTATTGAGATCATTTTTCCGTTTATAGATGACACAATTTTTTGTTCTACAACATTATGTATGGACATAATTAAATCATTTTGTATCCGATTACTCAGATATGTAGCATTTCGAGGAGATTCTTCCAAATGTTTTTTCATGACAGGATCATATTTTTTTAATAGATGGACAATATTTAGAAACAGGCCTTTCTCGCGACTATCTGTTTTTTCATTATGCCCTCTGAATGGTCTGCCACCTGTTCCCAAACACCGAACAATGTCAATTAGTCGCTCCATAACAATTCTGTTCTGGAACCGTTCTTCTTCTTTTTTTGATATATAAGTCTGCATGCTCTCATCCAGTAACACGTCAATTGGTTTTCCTTCCTTAAAGCTTGACCATGCTGATGTGCTTAGCTGGTGAGATTTTGATAATTGGTGAGTTCTGAAACATTCAGTAGCTCTGTGCCAGTTTTTGAATCCTTTTTCAATAAAGGCTGGATCAATATGACCCTTTTGAGTTGAATCATTAGAAGAGAAGAAACGGCAGTGGAAACACTGCTGGACTATATTCGAGCCATCTATATTTCTCATACCATTCACTATGGAAATTTCTTTGTTTATCCCCTATTTTGGTTCTAGGAAACATGCTCAATTTTGGCTGATAAGGGCCTCTAGCTACACGACTCTGACGTTCAAATCTGTTTGTTGGAATACCATCAGCTTCTACATTTGATGGCTTTGCTGAATGTGAAGTGCTCTGTTCTGAATGAGAAGTATTATCTTCTGCATTGTCTCTACTTGCTGCATGAAATACACTGGAACTACACACTGGGTCATCAGTTTGCACATCTGATGCTTGTGCTTGTTCACTGTGCTGATCAGAACTTGGATAAAGAATATTACTGAATTCATTATATGCCCTTAAGCCTTTGCCTTCTGCATACCTGTGCGCAGTTTCAGCCACTGCGTCTGAGGTATTAGACTTTTTTGGTTTCCTTATAACAAACCGATCCATTTTTTGTAAGTCATACAATTACTTTTTTTCAGTAGAAACTCTTTCTATAAATTATGTTAATCTTTGGTTTGGTTGATTTCCACAGATCAAATTGAATTACAGCACTTCTCACTCCAGAGGGAAATCTATTGAGAGTACATAGCCTGTAAACAAAAACAAACTATATTGAATACATGCGATCTATAGGAGAATTAACAGATTAACCAGCAGGACAGTCTAGAGGAAAAAGATGATGGCGTTTAACCCCTTAAAGATGCAGGATTTACTATTATGTCCTGCATCAAGTGGGCTTTAACGCCGCAGGAAAAAATAGTACGTCCTGTGCGTCTGAAGCGCGCCTTTCACCGATACTCACCTCTCCCAGCGGGTCCAACGCAGATCTGACTTTTTTTGTTTTTATACCCTCTGGCGCAATGACGTCCGTTTCAGGTGCCCCCCCAGCCGGAGCAGGGGGAGTGCCTGAAGGGGAGGCGGGGATCCTTTGGATCCCTTTATCTCCCCATTGCCGTGGGGGGGGGTAGAGGCTAATGGCTGGCATCCCTGGATGGGTCACAGTCTGACTAATCGGCATCGGATTGTGGCCTATTTCCAGTGGGAGACACCATCCAGTTCCCCCCTCATCAACTGACTCATCAAGCATGGCGTGATGACTTCAGTTAACCGGGTAACCCCAACTGCCCAATAATCATATGGTGGAGATAGGGGGGTACTTTGAACCCCCTGTCTCCCGATCGGTGGCAGCTAGAGGGTCATGTTTGCTATCATTTGAAAGGCCACAGCATGGCCTTTCCAAGGATACCAAACATGACCAGGTTAAAAGTAAGAATAAGATTTAATTAATAATAGAATAAATAAAATTTAAAAACTTTTTTGTTTTTTTATTAATGCAGCACTACTGTTCACATTTCAATTATAATGTGAACAATGATGCTGCACTAATGATTTTTTTTGAGGGGGGTTAGCTAAAATCACATAATTTCTCAGAAAATTAAAGTAACGAGTTCCCAGATCAAATTTTTTTTAACAAGTCTACCCCATGGAATATATAACTGCAAAGGTTCGGATGATAAAATGTGAAAAAAATTACTTTACACATTGTGGATGATTGAAATTTTATTGAAAATTCGCATAATTGTTTTACATTTTTTTGTTATAGCATTTGGGCAGGGCATGACGTATACAAGTAATAAAGATAGATTATGAATCTGCTCAGTCTGCCAAAAAAAAAGGATATATAATATGTCTGGGTCATATAATAAAACTTCAAATCGTGTTTAAACATGATGAGCAAAAACGGTCAAAATGAGCTCAGCACACTTCTACTTTTAGAAGAGTGCCGAACTTGTAAAATTGCCCCGTCCTTAAGAGGGTTAAACTGCCAGCAGGAGTATATGGTTACAGGGCAACAGGCACATGTTACGTGCTTTCTTGCAGCATTACGGCTTGTCAAGATCTCTGTGATCTTCTCAGCTGTCCAGTCAGCACTACAGTGTGTCTCTTACTCCTCACCTCTTTGTCAATCACTACACTAGCTCCCTGTTTCTTTTAGGATTCAATTTGAAATCCTGGTCCTCTAATACAAACCACATACACCACATCTCCTGCCTTATTAGCAGGTACGGTCACTTATTAGCAGGTATATTTCTGGTCCCTTTACTCCACGTGAACGGCTATTATAATCTTGTACCCGCACCCTTCATTCATTCCTGCCTTCAAGGCTTTTCCTCAGTTGCCCCCTGTAACAGCAACTGGGGTTTACTGGTCTCTGGCTTGGGGACCAGACCTGAACCGGTTACAGCATCCATCCCTTCTCTTCAGCCAAGCTGATCCGCAGCAGCTTTCCTTCTCGCAACCCTCAGTCAGAACTTGAGGGAGTGCAGTATATTTCTATGTACTGTATCTCTCCCCAAACATCAGACACAGCTTAATGTAGGGGAATGAATATACTTTATTGGAAATAGGGTCCATTATATGAGGAACAGAGAGGGGGAGGTAACCTGACATAAATCAGCAGAATACATTGTCTACATGAGGGGGGGTTGAATTCCTTCTGGAGATGCAGAAACCTAATGAATACACACTAGACAGGATTAGCAAACACTGTCAGATCAATCTAAGGACAAACTGCAACAACAATAAGTCTACATTGTATAACTAACACAAACCAACTCCTAAAATACAAACAGATTTAAGAGAGAAATACATTTAACTCATTAACCCTTAGGTCCTTGAGGACTGGCTTTCTGTAAGGTGTTGACAGGAAATGGTGGAGCCAGACATGCAGCATGGTTAGCCTATGCGGGGTGTCAGGACCCCTGTCTGGAGCCCCCCACCACCACGTAAAGCCCGCCGGTAAACGGAAGAGAATGCAAACCTGAGCTGCGTTGTCCTGACTGCAGGGCAGCACTTCTACAAGACGGCGTAGCCTATTCCCACCTTGCTCTCAGCACTGCAGGCCTAACAGGTGCCTCTAATCCACGCAGAGACTATTTTCCCTATTTAAGGGTGGAGCACCCAGAAGGCAATGCTTCAGCATTATGGTTCCTGAGCCAGCAAAGCGAAGTACACCAGATCGACGCTATCCTGTGCTTACTTCTGCATCAGTCTCCCAAGCCATCCAGAGACTTCATCCTAGACCCCTGCATCTGTTTCCCGCTGATCAACTGTTCCTGATTCTCAGCTATCAAGAAACCATTCAGCCCTTTCCTGTCCTGTCTCGTATCCCCAGTAAGTCTCCTACGTTTCTACCCTCTGTGTCTCCTTGTATTGTGTCTCCTGCATCCTTTGTGTCCACCAAAGATTGCATATTCTTGGTCCCTCCCTTAAGTTCTGCCCTCATCCTGCATAACCTGGACTTATTATTTACTGAATCCTACAAATAAACCCTGTTTTCCTAACCGGTCTCCGTGTGTCACTGCAATCTGGGTTCAGAACCCTGCCTGTCACGTGGTGCTTACAGCGGGGCAGACACCAAGCCGGGGAGGAATAAACTGTATATATACATAACACTACCCGACATTTGGTGTCTGTGACGCCAGGTGGAATACTTGCTTAGTAGTTTCTGAAGAAATAGGTGGTATCCGAGGAGATGTGAGGAGCTGCTGTATTCGTTGGAAGAGAGTGAAGTTCGTTCTAGCAAAGGTGTGGAGGCTGGCGGCGTTCGTGTAGGGTCTGAGTAGAAGCAATGGGATCAATAGGCAGGCGGCAAGCGGGGGGGAGCACTGAGAGCAGCCAGATCATGGGTTGCACTGAACAGCTGGATCCTGGGGAGCACCGAGAGCAGCCAGTTCCTGGGGTGCACTGAACAGCTAGATCCTGGGGAACACAGAGAGCAGCCAGATCATGGGTTGCTCTGAGAGCAGCCAGATCATGGGTTGCACTGAGAGCAGCCAGATCATGGGTTGCACTGAGAGCAGCCAGATCATGGGTTGCACTGAGAGCAGCCAGATCATGGGTTGCACTGAGAGCAGCCAGATCATGGGTTGCTCTGAGAGCAGCCAGATCATGGGTTGCACTGAGAGCAGCCAGATCATGGGTTGCACTGAACAGCCAGATCATGGGTTGCACTGAACAGCCAGATCATGGGATGCAATGAACAGCCAGATCATGGGATGCAATGAACAGCCAGATCATGGGTTGCAATGAGCAGCCAGATCATGGGTTGCAATGAGCAGCCAGATCGTGGGTTGCAATGAGCAGCCAGATCATGGGTTGCACTGAGAACAGCCAGATCATGGGTTGCACTGAACAGCTAGATTCTGGGGAGCACTGAGAGCAGCCAGATCCTGGGGAGCACTGAACCTATGTAACCTGTGTATATCTGGCTCTGATACTAGCCAGTGCCTCACCAGCCACTGACCTCACCGCACATCACTGCTGTCAGCAGCATCCACCCAATTATTTGAGGACAAAAATAGGAACTATATTTTTAATAGTGAAATGCCGTCCACACATACCCCCTACACATACGCCCACCTCCACACAGGGGCGTATCTGCCACGAGGCAAACAAGGCGTTTGTCTAGGGAGGGGGGGAGGCGGCAAAAAATGCCCCCGAACTCACACACTGGGCCACAGGCCTAATGTTACCGGCTGGAGACTTGTCTCCAGCCAGTGACTTTTGGCCGGTTGCTGAAATCTGCCCTCTTGGCTGGGGCGTGGATCTTACTGATCCGCCCAGCGTTGCAGGGCCGTGACTGCCAGGCAGCTTCTGAGCGTATCACTCTCATACACGCCCACTCAGCTTTCACGCTCTGCCACATTAGATTGCACATTAGAGTGAGACCTGCGCGTAACAAGTGACGTGTTCAGAAGCTCCCTGGCAGGCACGGCCCAGTAAGATCCATGACTGAGTTGAAGGAGCACATTTCAGCAATGGGCTGAATGTAACCAGCTGCCCCTACAGCGCCACAGAGGATGGATTATTATATATTTTTTTTTTAAATGCTGTGTATCCTGTGTACACTTTGCACACACTGCCCATTGAGTTTTATTGCTGTGTATCCTGTGTACGCTCACACACACTGACCATTACCTGAGTTTGATTGCTCAATATCCTGTTTACGGTCACACACACTTCCCACCCATTAGGTGTGTTTTATTGCGGTGTATCCTGTGTACACACACTGCCCATTAATTGAGTTTTATTACTGTGGATCCTGTGAGAAAGGATGAGCCAGCATGTGTGATGAGGATATAGGATTAGGTCAAGTTAATAATTGTCATTGGAGCGAACACAAAAGTATATCAGATAACGTGGCGCTGAGATAGTCAATTCATTTGGTTTGCTGCTGAATTCCCTAAGGAGGATCTGTCCGAGTCCTATCACCCCAAAAAAGGTAAAAATAGCAAAAATAAGGGACAGCTCTCCCAGATCACAAACCACTGTGAGCTATCAAATCACAAAGTCACAAACGTTCTGTGTACAAAAAAAGTCATTCAAAGGAAAAACTTCTCATCACTTCATCTCATCAAGCCGACAAGTTATGTGATAAGAAGATTTTCCTTTGAATGACTTTATTTTTTTTTACACAGAACGTTTGTGAATTTATTTGTGATTTGATAGCTCACAGTGCTGTGTGATCTGGGAGCACTGCCTCTTATTTTTGTATTGTCAATGGAGCACCGCCAGCTGGTCACCACAGATCAGGGACCTGCACCTTCTGCCAAGCTGTACTCACCCTGACAGAGCAGACCGCACCTCTGTGAGGAACTCAGCACGCAGAGAAAGTGATCCGCGGCTTCCCGCTCTACAACTTGCTGACGCTGTCGCCCCTGCTAAAGACGGTCAGTGACCATTAACAAAATAGATCCGGCAGGCCGGGAAAGCAACAGGCGTGTGCTTTACATACGATCCTGCAGCAACGCCAGCAAGTAATGTGCCAGTCCACTGCTTATACATGTGTTGGGGGGGGGGTCCAGTGGCTAATGGCCTAATTTACATCTCCTACACCAGCTACCTCTGTTTTCTTTCGGATTACCACACCCGCAGGAAAACAGAGCTAGCTGGTGTAGGGGATTTAAAATAGTCCACTAGCCACTGGACCAGTGCCCCCAACCCCCCCCCAACACATGTATAAGCAGCGGAGTGCACGGTCTGTCCCATCACTAGCCTCAAACTAGGATATTCCTGCTCCTTAGCCGGCCGGGTCTATTTCCTTAATGGGAGTCGCTCTGACGTCAGTAGGAGCGACTGCGAGTTACAGAGCGCCGGACACGGATCCCTCTTCAGTGCGTGCCTGGTGAAGAGCCCGGTACCGCGTTCAGGCTGGGTAACAGGGACGGGGGGGACATGCTCTCTCCACCTCATTAGTGCGATGATCCTTTATATGCGGCCGGCGGGCCAGGCGTGCAGCTGGGTAGCGCGGGTGCTAGAGAACACCCTCGGGGCTGATTCGGCTCTGGGCTGGTTAGGGTGTTCCCAGGCACACCCGGCACACCCCGTGCGCACGCCTATGCGTGGGGTAATGATCGCTGTTTTATGATATGCCTGAAAGTTCTTACATCTTGTGAGTGCGATTCTGTAGGGGCACTTCAATTCATCTATGCTATTGTATGCACTATGATGGTTTTTAATGTGTTACCTCTCTAGATTCCCAATCATTTTTTATTTCATGCTGTATCAAGATGCCCAGGGAAGAGAAGTCAGGGAATATTGAGGTTATATTTCTGATATATAGTGTTTGTCACACCACGGTTTTGTGTTGTATGACTAGCCTCCTTCCTACTGGCTATGGGCCAAGATTCTATCTGGGGGTTTGCCCAGTCAATCCAGGATAAGGATTTATGTTGAACGGTGTTTTGGCATCCTGGTGGGCACACCTAAATTATTGTGGGCATGTTTTCCAGCATGTAGGCTGAGGAGGGGGGGGGGAATTTCTCTAAACAGCCAGATTAAAATAAGTTACCTAGTGGCTGTAGACTGTCTATTGTTTTATGCAGTTTGAATGTCCCTTCCCTTGTCCTGTTATTGGATCTGTTGATCCTATCTGTGTTTTATTCATGAAGAGGGGTTAACCTCTATTGCTGATATCTGTATGTCTGTTTGAGTAAATTCTGCTGCTGTTACTCTGAAAACTGGTCTTGCCTAGTGAATTGGGGTAAATCATTATTTTTGGAGTTTGTGTTCCTGCCCTAACTGTTACTGGTTCTGCATGGTAACTTAGAGAGGTTTGGGCTGAGGTTTCTGGATTTTGGATTCCAGCTTGTAGAAAGCTAAAGTCTGACGGAGACGCACAGTCTGGGTGCCAGGCGGTCCGTCACGTTGGCTGGCAGCTTGGTGGGATCTGCTTTCTCCATTGAGCAGTCCAAACCATCACCGAGACACATCATCAAGAGACCCTGGTAGAGTGGAGGTATTCCCCACAGTCATGGAAGTGGAGTTCCGAGCGCAAGGAATGGAAGCGCCCAACCAGCACAGAGAGCCTGATTCTGCCCAGGGTGGGCTGGGGGTGAGAGACTCTGTCCAGTGGAAGCTCTGGAGTGATGTGCTGGAACTCAAGCAAGACTCTACTTACCTGGAGTGAAAGATTCTGGATAAAGTGGGACCTGCGAGTGGAGCCATAGGAAGAAAGACTGTCCAAGCTGGAGAGCCTGCTCCAGACAGAGCTATGGCTGGACGATGGGAACCGAGCGGTAGAATGGTGCGCCACCCAGATGCATCAGAGGCCATGGGGAAAGGATCCTACAGAGGGCTATGACCTCGGCGGCCCAGGATTAGTATTTGACACTCTCCAGGATGACCCCTCCTTTGGGAGATTGAGGCTAGGGTCAGACGAGTGTGATTTCTACGGACTGTACGTCCGTGCACACGGACGTACGGAAGACGCAGTAGTGGCCACACAGTCCGTTTATTCACTGACGTATATTTTGACGGATGTAGGAGAGAAAATAAAATAAAAAGCAAAACCATTTTGTCCGTGAAAAAAACTGGACGTATAACTGTCTGACCACGTTCCATCACTCGCACACAAAGCTATGCAGACGTTGCGGACGCAGCGCACTTTGTGCGGCCGTTCTAGGGGTTGTACGTTCTTGCCTGCCTTGCGTCCGGGGGCCGCGGCCATTGTGCGTCCGCAGTTCAGTGCGGACGTACTTCGTGTGTCGGGCTCCGATGGGCTTTCTGTCATGCTATCATGGACGTACTTTTAGGCGCAATCACGGACGTGAACACTACGCTCGTCTGACCCCAGCCTGAGCCGTAACCTGGACGTTCCTTCCACTCTCAAACCGCTCTTGTGACCGCAGCCTTAATCAGCCTTCATCCGCTGCATCTGACCATCATAGGACGATTTCAGACAATTTGTTGTGATTACAACAGACTAGTGATCATAACCATTTGAAGATGATTTTGTCAGAGGAAATCGGATCATCTGGTACACTTTACATTTAAAAAAAAGATGAATTGTATTAGTTAAATCGCCGTGCGCAGCAGGGAAATTGCCCCATAGAGAAGTGATTCAGTGTGAGGCTCAAAGGATTGAATGTAAAAAAATATTTCTGTTTTTATTGATCCGTTTTATTTTTTTTTAAAAAGCAGCAAAATGCATTTTTTTTTTTTTTATGTATGTTTCTGGATTTTTTTTGGTGAAATTTTAAAAAAAGAAATCGGAACCCAAAACGAAAAGCCTTTTTTTTCCTCTCGCTGGACGCATCTTTTTTTTTTTTTCTCTTTGAGCTGGCTGCAGGCAGCAATGCTGTCCTAGATGCTGAAACCTATTTCAGCACCAAGGACAGGGGGATAACTTTCCTCTCCGCAGTCTTCGGGGAGAATTCTCCCCCACCCCCTCTGCTTCGGCTGTGCTGGACGGGGGCTGTACTTGGTACTGAAACTCCGTTTCAGCGCCAAAGACAGATTCCCCCCCCCCCCCCGCAGGGTTTCTAGTTTTTTTTTTTCTGTTCAGGGGCCTGTCCATCAGCCGACCTGGGTTATCCAAAGACGCTTCCAGTGGACGTCCCTGATTGCCAAGTCGATCACCGGACTACAGTGCCAGTGGACGCCAAGCCTGAAGCAGTTTTCTTTCAACGCTAGACCCCCATATCAGCATCCTAATGGTGAGGGCGTGTGCTAACAGGATATACGGTCGACAGCAGGAGCATACCTACAAGGGGGGGCCTTTTCTGAAACAATTTCTCTCAAATATCTAGGTATGTGGTTAGACCCAAATCTATCCTTTGGCCCCCACATCGAAAAACTCATCTAAACTTTACCTCAAACTAGATGCCCTGTACAGAAACAAATCCTTCCTGAGCCCCGTGGTAAGAAAACAGATTGCATTCAATAGCCGACATAAGCATTTATTGTACAGAGTATGCAGCAGCACCGCAAACACACCTCCATAAACTTACTACATAGTACAAAGCAGCAGAATGAGTTACATTGTGTAACTACATGACCCACCATTGTGACATGTTAATAGCGCTAAACTGGCTGTCGCTGGAATCTAGAAGCACCCAGCAGTTCCCTCATCCTATAAACTCCCATCCAGGACCTGCACCTTACTTGCAGTACCACAATACAAAAAGAATTGGCCATTGGGACTACAGGGAGATTCCCAGTGGGCCGATGGCTCTGTGGGCCATGGAATGCTGGTTCACCGTGCAGCTCGTACTGCCCTTAATGGGTTAGGTGAGAACTTCCTCACCATCTGCAAAACAGACGCAGTCTGCCACAGTCTCATATTGGAGCCACTATTAATGTGAGACACGCTGTGCATCTACCTTACGACATGGTGCAGTCAACCTCAGTGCCACTGCGTTTCTTTACCCAATCGCTCTGCAGTACCTCTGGTTTCTGTAGAGTGAGAGTATATGAACCGACCGGATCATTAAACAATTTGTGTGTTTGCATAATTAAAGTGGGCTGCTCTGGCTGAAGTCCAGGGCTGTTTTTTGTCCCGGCCCAGCCCTGGGTCCTAGTAGGGGGTAGGCTGACCTGTTCACTGCAGCAGGCATTTGCAAGAGAGTACTACAATCCTTGATTGGAAACAAAGCGCAAAGAATTAATCAAAATATGGTGACACGAGCAGAACAGGTTTCATACTGCAGAAATAGAATACATGCAGATGTGTCTCTGGGTTCCCATAGAAAGCCCACGAAACTGAGGAAAAAAAAAATAAAAAATACAAGAATGTAAAAGAAACCTGAGCAGCAACTAAGAGCGTGAGGTTATAATCACCATTAGATTACCACGTTCAGGTCTGGATTAAGATCTATATGGGCCTGGGGCTGAGAATTTGTGGCTTTTTTGGAATTTAGTGAAATGGAAACGTTAAATAGACCGCCAGGGAGGTTAAGTATTTCAAATTATCGCTCCATTTTTTTGTTTGCGCCCACCCCAAGCAATAGCGAGTGTAGCTCGGGGTTAAATGCCTATGTTGGAAGTGGTAACCTGAGCAACACTTGGATGCTGCTGGATACATCACCGCTCCTTTGATGTCCCCAGCTGTCCGACGATCGTGACCTAATACTTCATGGTTCCCTCACGAGAAGGAATCCAGGAAGTAAGTCACGATCGCCAGAGGAGACTGCAGAGATCAGCTAGGGAGTGTACGGAGAGGTGATGTATCTAGCTTGCGTGTGGCTCAGGGTTACTGCTTTCAGTAGTGAAATTTAACCGAGGCACACGCCCTGGCCTTTCTGGGGATACCTCACATGACCCTGTAGCTGCTATGGAGTGAGATACAGGGGTCCAAATGCCAATCAATGCAGACTCAGGGTTATGCAGAGGTGAAAACCAGGAGAATTGACCGCAGTGAAAAGTTTAGGTCAAAATAGCCAAACTAGAAAAATGCTCCCATTTCACACCTTTTGAAGTCAGCCATTATCACCTAGAATTTTCACCTCCAGTCATTCTCCTGGTTTTCACCTCTGAACAACCCTGATAGTTATCCTTTCTCTGGGCATATTCTGGGGCATGGACCTGCTGCTCCAGCCTCTAGGTAAACCTGGCCCTGACCATGTCTGTTATGAATATAAGCGTTCTGAGTACAGTGACATGATCACATGTTAGTTTAGAAAGAGCCAGTGCAAATAGGAAGACTTGCAGTTCAGAAACATCTGGGGCTGGAGGTCAAGATCCTTGCTCTTTAGAAGTCTTTTTATCAAGTCTCTTTATTAAGTCTTTTTAGAATCCTTTTAAAATTGCAACAGCTTTTTTTTAAAAAAAATTTAAACTGGTCTGAAGACTTGTTCTTGTCAAACCCCTTGGCATAGGAAAGCATTAGAAATAGCAGGAACAGTGACAGACATACCCATGGCTTAAGATTCCCATTTAGGTATGTCCAACTTTGAGTGTTTATGTCCTTTAAAATAACCAGGTTAATACATGGCATGAATATTCCTCATACCAAGATTAAGCCATAGCCAATCACAATGGAGGAACAGCGGAAGCTGTCTTCCACTTGACATGACAATTACAAGATGTTTGAGAGGCATTAACTCCATTCAGCCTTGAGTGCCAATTAATAACTTTTGAAAAGACTTTAAACCTCGAAAAAAACAAACGCTACAGTGGTTACCAAAAAGGCACCTTAACAGATGGCATACATCCACAAGTATGCAAGTCCTCACTTTTTATCTCCGTGGAAGCCAACAAGAAGCAATTCAAGAGCTCCAGTGAGGAAAAAAGCAAAATGTTTTGGTTTATTGTAAATACAGGAATCGAACAAGTCTTGCTAGTGATCTTGGATCGAAGAACTGATGTTTACGCATCATGAATAGGGGGCGCAGTCCACAAGTCTCTTTTAAACAACCCAAACGTTACCATAGACTAGACAGATCTGTCCCCATTTCAGATCTAGAGTGTCTTAACGTGTGGTCTGGAAAACCTTTTGAAGAACCAGCCCAGGTAAATGACTTTGTGGAAACAATGTTCCATTACATTTCCTGATGGTCTTGTATGAGACAGATATTTTCTGACACGAGACAGATTATAAAGGCTTTATTTAGCTCTTTGTGCAAATGTCACTTCCTACATACAAATTAGTGCCGATTATGTTTAAATCCATACAATTACAGCATGCATTTTTCCATAAATAGTTGCATAGCTTTGCTTCCAAATTCCTACAATCTTGTTTTCCCTTGAAGCATTAGGGAGAAGCATATCGGCCACAAAATAAAATGTGGCGACTTTGTGTGTGCATGATGAAGATGAGGAATGGGTGGTCACAAATAATAGTGGGTTCTAAACTCTCCAGCTTGACGATTGCAGCCGTGGCAGCTGCAGCTTCTGTGCCTTCTTCATTCACTTCCACAAAGGACTGGTGGATGACCTTGGACAGCACCAATTTATGATTTGCTGACATAGCAGAGAAGTCTGCTTTTCCTTCTTCAAATGCATCCGATATGCCCATGCGGGTAAGGACAGAGTTCAGGTCATAGTTTTCTTCAAGTTTAAATTTGGGAAAATGCAGACTCATTTCTGTTGGGTCCATCATTTCTGGGTTTGTCCACTGCAAAAAGTTCTCGTAGGTTAGATCTCTTTCCAACTGAAACAAAAAAAAAACACATTATTTCTTTTTGATGTATTAATACAAAGATTTAAAATTGGCAGTGTAGGCATCCTAGATAATGATTATGGGATACCAGTCAAGAGGGCTGGATAGCTTTTTTTTGGGGGGGCATGCATTCTAGACAGTGTGAGCAGGTTGTGTTGGACAAGTGGCATTTTTGCTAATTAGCGGAAACAGACATGGGCAATTCAGAATATTAACGATACAAAAGAACAATTCCAACTGAATGGCTGCAGATTTGCCCAGTGTTTTAACTTTGTAAGGAGCCAGAATCTAAAAGGAAAACCTGAAGACAGGTTGAAAGCAAACAATGTTTATGACACCGGACAATTGAAAGGTTGCAGTCGCAGATGGTGAGGACACTTGCAAATCTGCTTAGTGTCTTTCTAGCAGAGTCCAAGACCAAAAGAAAATGAAAAACTGGAGGTGCAGTATCAAAAGGAGCAAGTGTGGTGCAATATTGACAAGATTGCAAGTAATCAACATGAAGCACATAAGCTTCTATGAACAAATGAGTTGAATACAGTGGCATGATTACATTGCAGTTCAGAAAGTCAGATGCGGGCTTTATCTAGAATATACAAAAGGCAAGATTTGCAGTTTGGACGAGTGAAACGAGATGGCAGAGTCAAGAAGCACAAAGCGGCCAGAATGGAAGAATAGGTCAAGTAATTGAGCGACAATTTGTATTCCAAAAAGATGGATTGAATCTTAGAAGAAGCTTGGGAGAGTAAAAGAAACTCCGAACAGTGCAGAGTATGTCACCCAAGAGTGGTACTAGAAAATAAAGAGGGATTATGTGTTGATCAAAAAAAACAAACATGACCAGGCATTATACACACAAAAGCCATTCTGCAAATTTGGGCCATTACACATTTACAATGCTCTACAGAATCTAGAATTATTGCACAGCTGCAATTACAGTTGATGAGATTTAAATGAATGCGAGCATCATTTAACTGGACAACAGTGCTCAATTTTCCATATCTCATCTATGAAATACCCCAATGTTAAATACATAACCAAGGCTGAAATCACCAGGTCATGCATAACTAAAAAATAATGTCAAATCAGCTTTCCATGAAGCCCAGAGTTGGACTCCAGTGGAGTACAACATATCTGTTTGATTTGCCGATTGAGATCATGGGATGTTTGGATCTAGCAGAATTTCCCATTTCTGCAAAGCAAGATTACAAGGTTCTAAAGTCATCTTTGCAGGATGGTTCATGGACAGGATTTGAACAGTGATGTAAATGCTCCATGTATGTTGCACAGATTAATTGGACTAGAAGTACCTTTCACCATGACAAGGACACACATGAGATGGACTTTAATAAAAGGCAAGGGTGTCCAGAGTGGTGTTGAAGCACCAAGAGGAAGACCCCTTAAGAGATCATACCAGACCCCAAAGACAATGAGAGGAAGAGGGGGGGGGGGACAGACTACAAAAGGGAAAATGATTAACTGCAGAGAGGGGGGGGGGGTTCAAAAGTATGCATTGAATAACCCTGTAAGTGATCGGAGAGGTGAAAAGCAGGAGAATAGAAGTTTCACTTCTGCCAGGTCAAAAATAGCCAAACCAGAAAAATCCCATTTATCCAACTTTCCAAATCAGCTATTTTGACCTAAAATTTTCCATTCCAGTCATTCTGCTTTTCACCTCTGAATAACCCTGCAAGTTTGCTGAGGAACTCAAATTCCTTAGTTTCCAACTCATGAAGCAACTTCTGTTAGATAAAAACTGCATTATTTGCATATTATAAAAAGAACACTGAATCACTTTGGATCTTCCCTCTGCTCCTGGTAAACCATAAGCAGTATACAATTAGAAGGTAGAGGGTAATCCTACAACGAATTAAAATCACTTAGTATTTGAATCAATTCACGCACATCAAAAAAACAAGATAGTTATCACCGTTCCATGGGTGCCTAGGACCTGGGGTATGATTTCCTCCACAGCTGGTGCACTTCAGGAACAATCAGCCAAGACCAAAGTTTCTCCAAAGGATTTAATTAATAAAAATAAAGATAAGACTGCTCACGCTCGATGCATTTTGTCAAAAGGCTTCATCAGGAGCAGTATGTGCAGTCATAAGTACATGGTTAAAAAAATCTAAGTGTACACTTTCAAATACTGTTCATTTAACATGCACCTCTAAGTGATTTTAATTCATTGTAGGATTACCCTCTACCTTCTACTTATGTTTATAATAAACTGATTCCCCACAAAGCATTAGTTTCACCTTGCAGAACCTACAGATTACCATGACCTTCATGCAGACCAAAATGTCTGGCAAAAAGTACAAGTATGTTACACATTGTACATTTAATGTCTGCAGGTATACTTGAAGGTTGAAAGCAACATGAACGAGTCAAAAAGGTATCTGAAAGAAATACCAAAAATCCTCAGTGTATAGAAATTCCACAGGTTTCTCCATTTAAAAGGACGGCAGCCTTCTGTAATGAATGTGACATTTTCTTGTAAGCATTTAAAACCATTGTTTATTTTGGTTCTTATTGAAGGGCAGTAAGCCATGAGGACCCAGGAGGATCTAAAAGCCGATTCCCAGATAACTACAAAAACCAAGCCCCTGTCAACGTGAAGTAGGAAATAGGTAAAACACCTAACGGTACACACTAGCCACCCAGGACATAATTGAAGAGAAATCTCAATGTATCCTTCCTGGTAAAAAGGCTCTCAAATTATGCTAAAGATTAGAGCAGACTCCGTGCCACCATGTAAGCTGAAATGCCAATACAGCGCAAAGCTTTACGATTTGGCATTCTTGAAGCCTGAGATTGCAGTCTGATGCAGCTTTGAAATGGTGTGAAAAGAAAATTAAAAGGCGTTTTAATTCATGAACATTTATGCCAAGAAACCACAGAAAGCCAGATTACATGTGGGGTAGTGTTGCACAAGTAGAGATTTAATTCACGTATGGCAATCTCCACACATTTTACCTTTTCAAGGCCAGTGGTAGAATCTTCTATGTCATTAGGGAGCAATATTATCATGCTGAGCTCTTTGACATATGGCAACTCAATGACTTGGGTCAGCAAGTCCGGAATATAATTCATCTGATATTTTGCTTTCTTGTACATCATTTGTACAGGTTTGGTGTCATTCTAGAAGACAAAGAAAAGAGTAGCGGTGGACAAGTCATTAAATCCTATGGACTGCAAGGGAATCAGCAATATATGCACTCCAACCATTAGGATTGAATTGATGTTGCAATATGTACATTTCTTGCAAGGGAACCTAACTAGGGGCCCTATGCCAAGGTTTGTGCCAAGTTAACAGGAGCTGTTGTACATTTAACTGCATAGACCAATGGTTCTGTTACGTTTATGACAGCTCATTAAGTGAACCCCAACCTTGGAAGAGGGCCCTAGGGCTTCATACACTTTATAAGCAAGTATGTGGTTTATAAACGGCTGAATCAGAAAGGGAGTTTTAGATTACACTTGTGTGATTAAGAGCAGAGCAAATAAGTGCTTGCTGGGTACAGCTTTATGGGATATATTCAGTTCCCAGGTCTGGTCAGACCAAGTATAATCTTAAATGCTTACGGCGTGCAAATTATGCAGCAGCATTACAGTTTCTATATAACAAATCAAAAACTGGGCTCGCTTCTAATCTGCAGTCCTTGCAAGTGCACCAATCATGCCCAAAACAACTTTAGCTCGTTTATACTAGCCAACCTGCTGACAGGTGGATTTTAGCAAAGGGATTGAAAGAATCTGAGCTTCTTGTTTGCCATCAGTGCTGTGGCATGGAGCATGAGGTGTGATTTAGGACCTCCACAGCAGGAAAACACTCCCCAGAGCTACCATCTGATCTCAAAGTCTCCAGAGAGACCGACACCGCTTCTCTACCTTTGCCCCTGAATATATCTTGGGTAGGGTTAATACTTGAACCATACCCTACAGCGCGGTGATCTGCTGGTAAATTAAGATGCTGATTCAGGTGTGTTGCAGCTCAGCTGTGGAGTGAAAGATGAAAACCAACCTGAGCTGCTAATATAAGTGTCAGTGCTCGCCGAACACATACACTGGTTCTCTTTTAGAGGCAACCATGTTAAGTAGCTGATTAAGGCTAGGGTCAGACGAAAGCAGTTGTAACGTGCGTTTAGACGCACAAAATCACGGCCATGCTAGCAGCAAATGACGTCCAATGCCAAGGAAACACACGAAGTACGGCCGTGCAACGCAAGTGGCAAACGAACGCATTTTTTCTAGAACGTCAAACCTCTAGTACGGACGTACAGAGTGCGCTGCGTCCGCTAGAGGAGTGTGTGCGTGATTGGGAGACGTCAGACGCTGCTAATGTCCGGCCAACATAACGTCCAGACACAAAAAGTGTTTTATTGATGATCCGTACAAAATCACGGGCGAAAAGGCGCATCGTATGACCGCTATTGCGTATTCTGTGAAAAAAAATGCGTCCATTCGTTCGAATGCACTTTTTCACAGACGACGCGAAAAAAATGCGTTAGTCTGACCCTAGCCTAAAAGCTAAATACCCGACAAAACTCCATTTGAATAAAAAGGTTTATGGAGTTAATTAAATTGCAACAAAAAAACAAAGCTCTAACAGATGGTGGATACAATTTAAACAAGTTTAGATTTTATTAACACATGACAATGTGCCACTAGCAAAACCTACTGCAATGCTGTGTAAAGTCTGAGTAAAAGGGGCACATCTCCCTTGTTAAGAGCAGCAAGACCAGGCCTATGAAATTCTGAATATAAATTTGATGTACCTTGTTGATTCGGAATGGCATTTCTTTAGTGACTTGCTTGTCGAATTGTTCTGCCCAGTTCCCTTTAAAGTAAATTGCGTTCACAAGTACTAGCCTGGTCAGATCATCCACACTGCCGCTTGGTAGTAGGTTCTGGATTTTACCTGCATGAATAAAGAAAATAAAAATTTAACAACTACTCTTCGTTGATATGCAAGAACCTTATCAGAGCCAATGTGCTTTCGATCACTGGTTAATTTTAACTGAACATTACTCTCCAACAGGAACGAACATTTAACAGATTTCTCACCTGCCACCATGGAAAAAAACAAGGCGGTTATTGCCCTCAGCCTGGTAGTACAAATTTGTTTTACATCTGCAAGCTTACTTTTACTACTAGAAAAATGGCTTTTTATTTTCCCAGAGCTAGCAAAACCTACTGCATAATCTGCAATGCTGTGTGAAGTCTGAGTAAAAAAGGGTCACGCCTCCCCTCAAAATGTACCAGATTTCAAATTTGACCACAGGGAACCTCTAGATCAGTGGTTCTAAACCACGGAACTTGAGTACCCCTAACATGCCAGGTTAAGGATTCCCTTGGGGAAATGCAGACCGAATGCTGCAATCACTGAGCAGCAAATCAGATCACCTGTGCTTCAGAAATTTGAAAAACCTGGCCTGTGGGGTGGAAACTGACCACTTGTCTGCGGTTGGGAACCACCTCTAGATTACTGGTTCCATGAATGATCAGTGCTCATTGAAAATGGCGGATTGCATGCACATGAACAAAAATGGCTAAAGCCCAATACGTCAATGAAAGTCTAAATGACATTGCAAACCCTAGAAATTGTAATTACCTTTGAGAGCAGCCAGTTGGGAGTGGATGGGGGGGGGGGGTTAAACCAAACCTTGCAACACCTAGATGTAGCAAATTCCTTTTATTATTTTGTTGGATACAACACCACCCTGATTGCGAAGCTGACAGATGACATGCATTCAGAAAGGCCACACAGGTCAGGCCCCAAATGCAAAGACCCTGTATCAGAAATTCAGTTCTAGATCAGTGCCTGTCGGTATTTAACAAAGAATTGTGTTGGCAAGTGCAAAACCTGTCGCAACCCTAGTCAATGGCAGCTGGATACAAACCCAAACTCTGAAAGACTGAAGGTGGTACCCATCCATAAGAGGGGTGACAATACTGGTTTCCAGCTACTGTCCAATATCACTGCATCCTATGTCAAATTGGGGAAGGGTGTACACGCAATTATGTTATTATCAATATCCAAACTATTTAACCCCCAGATCAATCTGTTTGTCGAATTCATTCAACTACAACTGCCCTTAAAAGTTTGCAATGATAACCAAACTTCCTTGATTTTGCCAAGGCCTTTCACAGACCATGGCATCTCATTACAAAAATGTCAACTCCGGTATTGGTGATTGCAATATGTGTCCATTTCTGACAGTGCTTCCCTCCACCTCCCAGCCACTTGTGTACCAAGGCTCGATACTCGATCAACTGCCATTCACGATATTCATAAAGGATCTGCCCAATGTCTGCAAAGCCTCAACTGTACAGACACTAATCTATACCAGCAAACCAAATCTAATGCAGCAAGAACAATTCACAGGTGGTAGAAAAGGGGATTGCAGATAATGGTTACAATGCTATTTGGAATAGTACATAAATTGCAAGCTCCCAATCTATGTCAGGACAAAATCAAATAGCATGCTGACCAGTCAGTTCAAATATCTGGGTATGTGGTTAGACCCAAAATCTATCCTGTGGCCCCCACATCAAAAAACCCTTGTCTAAACTTTACCCTAAACTAGGAGCCCTGTACAGAAACAAATCCTACCAGAGCCCCACGGCAAGAAAGCAGATTGTATTCAATAGCCAGCATAAGCATTTGTTGTACAGAGATTTAGTGTATGCAGCTGTCCCACAAACACACCTTCATAAACTTCCATTGTAGCACAAAGCTGCAGAAGGAGTTCATACAAGGTAACTTACCATGTCACAATGGTGGGTCATGTAATGAACTAAACTGGCTGACGCTGAAATCTAGATGTACCTTTCCAACCTGGTGTTTAAGAGCTTTTCTGGGATGCTACATCCTACCTGAACAGACTGCTTCCCTCAGCCTATAACGTCTGATCCAGGACCAGCTCCCTACTTGCAGTACCACAACACAAGAAAGCAGCTTGATCCTTTTCCTATAAGAGCACCGCAAATATGGAATAACCTCCCAGACGCCATCAAATCTCCCCAGTCTAAAGTCACTTAGATCTCTATTAACACACATGTTTACAGGTGCATTTTGTGTCAAGGTACCAGTGAATATATTTCCTACATATTTACTGTACAAATTTTAAGCTAAGAAAAAAATATATTTTCCTTGTTTGTGTCTTAGGAGGGGATTTTATGAATAATATTTGTAAAGTATTTTACCAGGAAGGATACATTGAGATCTCTTGTTTAAGCATGTCCTGGGTTCAAGAACATTAAAATTTCAGTCGTTCCAGAAATACAAATATGACCATGTATAAAACACTGACCTTGCTCCCAGTGTGGGAAGTTAAAAGGTGAGCAATGACAGTGGTATTGCTCATTTTATACATGACAAATTGACAATGCCATCGCCAAATTACTTTTGCTTTCGATTTTACATAGTCACGTTTGGTATCAACACAAAGGCCAGACGCTGACTTGTCCAATGACACCTCACTTGACCTTGAGGTATAAAGATTAGTGAGCAGGTGTCCAAAAGTCCCCAGTGTGAGGTTTAGGTTTTTGATGTAACAATTCATAAAAATGGATTGTGCCATCACCTCCACACTTGGTGACATGATAAGTGTCATGCTGAGTTAGTGCAGCAGCGATAAATATTGCCAGGTTAATGAAATTTCATTTTTATCTTTTGTTACATTAAACCTGGTCATGTTTGGCATCATCAGAAAGGCCATGTTCTGGCCTTTCCGGTGATACCTCACATGACCCTGTAGCTTCTATGAAGTAGGAGATACATGGGCCCAAATGCTTATACTTTCTCTGGGCCATAAAGCTGCTGCTCCATCAGCCCCTATGTTAAATCAGCCCTATGGCCACCCTAGCGTTAAATACTACCTGATCGTAAAGAGACCAGCAAGCACAATGCAAGAGCAGTTCCTGCAATAACAATGCAAGTCCTCAAGTACAATGTATTGATAAACTGCTCATTCACAGCAGCCTATGCTCACCTTCAGTTTTTTGTTCCACCCAGGCATTAATTTCTTTCCTGCATTCTTCAGCTTTTGTACAAAAGTCTACTGACTGTAAATCCGCAAGGTAGTACCTCATAGTTGACCCTAGAAACTCCTAATGAAGAGATCAGAGGTTATAAAAAAAAAACAAAAAAAAACAAAAAACACAATTCATTGAAGATGTATCATTTAAAGACATACGGCAAGAAAGGTGAAGGATTTCTCTCCATAGAGCCGGTTAGCTGTCCGCAAGATGTAATCCGTGTCCGGCTTGTTGATAGCAGAAATCAGTGCCTGGAAATCTGTATGTAGGTCCTTTGCCTTTTCAAACTGAAGCACCTATTTTTTTTAGTAAGGAATACACTAGAATTATTGTAATAAAACCAATTGGGAGTTAACTAAACAAACTCCCAAACACGGGCTCAGGAATTCATGCAAACTGGACTGGTTAGTTCATTGATGCAAATATTTAGGTTTGCTCTGATAAAGTAAAAACAGAACATATAATCCAGAAGTTCTAGCAGTTTACAAGCACCTTAGAAAGACCCAAGTACTCGGTTAGTTGTGCAATGCACTAGAAAATTTCATATATTAAACTTCATAAAAAACATTTAGTCCCCCATTTGGCTACCACTGAATTCACCAAGTGAGGGTTGAATATTCAGGCATTTCATTGCTCAAGGGCCCTGGTCGGTGGCCCACTGCCACCCTTCCCTGTGTGATGCCTCCTGTGGCTGATATAGGTGAAGAGTGAATTATGCAGGAAGGGATGGCAGTGGGCCTCAAGGTTCTGCCTGATAGATGAAGGACGTCGCTGATGGGTGCATTACGTCAGCTTCGTCACAGATAGCGACCAGGCAGGAGGTATGAGAACAAGCTCCCATGTTTCCCCAGTGAGCAAAACTGCAGCACAAAGCACTTTCCCTGACCCACTCAGCTCTGTATGCCTAGCGAGAGTGGCCGTCTGAGCTGAACCTGGGGCCAAACGCTTCTTCCTCTACCTGTATTAGTACACATGGAGAATGGTGTTTTGCAGGGTTATAAAACTGCCATCTGCATAGATGGGATTTATAATGGGAAGGGGAAAAAAACCACCCCCTTTATCCAGAGAGTCTGCCAGGGATATGACCAGCACTAATTGGCCAATAGCCCTTCCTGCATTTGCAATGCAAGCCATCCATACCACTGAGTAGCAGACCTGAAGTGTGTCAATGGAGACCTGGAGTTGAGATGGGGGTAAGTGGAACCCCCTCCCCTCATTTTTAGATAATGAGTTGACTAACTTCGATAACCAGGTCAGTATCACCCTGTATTGATTTTTATTATTCTTCACTGCTGGTTTAACAATATGACGGGTGACCCTGCTCAAGAAACTACAATCTAAGGATGAGTGGAGTTCAGCGACGTGAGGTTTAATTGCAGCGAATGAGAAGTAATGGGAGTTAGATCAGGAAAGGGGCAATGGGGATTATGGCAGTGAGCCGAATGGCTTCTCCGAAATAATGTGCATTTAGAGATATTTTGAAAAAAGTTTGAGGCAGAGTTAAATGTTGCAAAGGAGGGAGCCTACATATGATAACAGATCATTGGCAGATCACAGCGACTGGGATTGAACATTCACCTGCAATGTGTTCATGTAAACACTCTAGGTACCAATTCATAGAATGTCATAGTACAAGGACAAAATATGCTAACACAGCCAAAACGATCTGTTGAGATACAGGGAATGTAATTGACCGATGAGACCAGCAAATGTCAGTAATATATTTTCTCTATTATGAGTTGTTTACTCCTGAGGGCCACGGAGCAAGCCAACATCGTAAGGAACCATGCAGCAAGCCCAAGAGTGCACCACGAGGTAGGCCTCAGGACAAGAAGCGCCAACTCCACCACGTGCTCCTTGTACACCAATTCTCTGACAGAAATCAGTGAAAGTGTTCACAGTACAGCAATCCATAGAATACGTAAACATCTCAGTGCAAGTGTGATTATTGGCGTCATTATCCAAAGTTCTATTCTAGACATAAAACACGCTTATGGGCTGTGTGTGAAAAGCACTGCCCTGCAGTATGTATGAATGTAACAATTAGTGGGGTCTCAAAACACCATTATACATGTCTCTCCTGTAAGATGTCGTTGCAGGACAGCACAGTACCTGTAACAAAGAAATTTGTATCCAGGAAAACAAGTCAGACCTGGCATGTAGATGAATGGTGCCAAAACAGGACTGTAGTGTACATGTGTTTTCTATGGAGTATATTTCAATCCCTATGTGCTCGTGTTCAATGAGCAGCAGATTGCACAACATTTGGAAAGCTGGGGATGCATCAGGGTAGGTCAGCCTGGAGATATATCAAGTATATGACAATCTGTACTAAACATCACCCCCCAAAAAGTATACAGTATGCAGAATGAAGTATTGAGCATTTTTTATTTTGTCATTGACAAGCCCATAACTGAATTGTCAATAGCTCTGCTGCTGCCTTACCCTCCTACCAGCAGGGGGCGATTGCTGGGTCTCAGCCACAGGGACTAATTTGTGCCATATGGATGTCTCAGTGGTTTAGTAATTCTGATTTAGTGTGTCCAGAATAAAAAAAAAAAAATCTGTTTCAGGTAGGCAGAAAACCATCCAAGGATGGCAGATTAATGGGAAATCGCTAAAATACAGTTTTACCCATGTAAAGGATCTGGAAACCCAACAGAAACATAATAGCATTGTAAATTATTCAGGAGCCAGAGGGGAGATTTAGAGAGCCCGTGGCAACTCCAGAACCTACATTGTTGTGTCACAAATTGCCCTTCTGCAAGCGTTGTGCATTTAACCCCTGGAGGTGCCATTAGCATAGACGTAGCAATACAAGTGCCGCTGCATGTGTGGGACCCTTTCACTACCATGGTGTCGATAAAGTTAACCCCTTGAAGTGCCACCATTAACCAGATCAATTCCCACTCTGGGATTAACCATGTCACTGCCAGAGTGTCAAACAAACACGACCAATAAAACACTATCACCAGAAACATCTGCATAGATGCAAACGATTACCGACGGTGAGGTGATGAAGTTGCCGGGCATAGGATTACTGACACATGTTTGGAGGGAATGTGGCTTCCGACGCCAAAATACAGGTGATGTATGAATTTACAGCACAAAAAAAAAAAAAAAAAAAAAAAAAAAAGGGAATACTGGGAAATGTTATGAGAGTCAGTCGGTTATATTCAATGTGGTCCACCTGGATAAACCGCTTGTATAATGGATCCACTACAGCCACATGTCACCAACACGGCTGAAGAATGAAGCAGGCTGAGACTGGCAGAGCTGTAGAGGCATTATGTTAAAGAATCCAGTAGCCAGAGTCTGTTTACTGTATATAATAATGTCCTGGACAACCTCAGATTTAAAGTGACAAAGGGTGTCATCCAGAGGTTATATTATGATGCCGGATAGATTTGTTTAGTTCCAGATGTGGTTGTAACAATTGTTTATTAAAGAATGTATTATGATTTTAGGTTAGCAATAGGTTTACTCCGTGTGGGGTAAAGTAATGCTTGAAGCAGCCATTGAATGCAGAGGAGAGAAGCAGCGCATCCAGAATAAAAACGTGAGTTATTTGTCTTTCAGAATGAAAAAAAAAAATGTATTAAAACAAGCGCCGTCTGTTGATTCCACAATTGCAACATACTTAAATGGTGTGTTTTTCTTCTGAGCCAAAAACAACAACTTAAAACGTGTTTCCAGGTGTACCTTAAGGTCAATGACATACCTGAGACATCTGGGCAGCAGTGTTGCCTTTGGTACCGAGATAGACCATGGCAAGTGCTGAAGACACACTAAACGGAGAGAAGAAGATGTTGCACTCATTATCCTCACTTAACCTTCGGAAAAGATTGAGGGCGAAGCTGCCATTTGATGCAGAAAGGGAATCCATGTTTATAAACCTGCAAAGAAACAATATTTTATGAATGGCTGCTGTAGAGGTTCATTTGTACGTGATAGTTCAAAGCACTAACCACGAGCGCAAATGTTGCGAGCCTTTATAGAATACACAAACGTTCATTAGATATAGCATCCCTCTGTAACCCAAATGAAAAGATCTGCTAAAGTCAGCCTCCACTAGTCCAATCACTGAACCCCTTGCTTGGCATCACCTTTACACCCAGACATCAGCCCAAAGCATCACTCAAAAACCAGTCTAAACATGGCCAAGGCTGGCAATCTGACGGACGTATTAGGTTGAGTGCACACATTTATATTGAACCTCCCCACAGTACAGGTCCCAGGAGAAAAGCCCAAATATCCGAGAGATACATGACATTAAATTTATTATTACTCTATTGCGAGTACCTGAAAAAAGTAAAAATCAGTACTCTTGCTCAAAAGCATGGCATCATGCATCTAGTTATAAAATACCCTTTTTAAAGGCCACATCCGATAAAAAGCAACTGGAACCCCAAATCCGTCACAATAGATCAACTCTGTTGAAAGACGGAACTGCCATTGTCTCCAAGACAAGCTATGAAGCCAATCATAAAAGCACCACACCATCCACAAGGTCTTCAAGTTTCATTACCATTAGTCACAGGGATGAAAGGGGGGGGGGGGGAGAGAAAAAACCCCCAGTCACCCGACTCCTGGAACATGCAGGTTTTTCCTTTACATTTGGTCCTGCTGCTTGCCTGCTAAGCACTCGCGCTCTAAACGCCAAGTACTTCCGGTATACTGAAGGCCCCAGCACTGTTTGAATGTGCATGGAGCATCCTGGGAATTCCCATCCCCCATAGCAGGGGATGCTCCACGTCTGGCCTGTTGTGTCCCTGCTCGACGCTGAACTGGCTCCAAGCAGGGGCTTCAGCCACAGAGGGCTGACATGTCAACCCAGCCCTTGCTGTGGGACTGCCCCCCAACATCATTGCACATGATTACATCAAACAGGTATTCCCCCTGCCTGGCAGGGGAATCCCATTGGAGATGCAGGGGTCCTTTGTACCCGTATGTCCTGCAAGGCCAATTGAGGCATCGTTAGAAAGGCCAGGGTCTGTCCTTTCCTAGAATATCCAACATGACCACACAATATGGAAATAAAGGTCTGCTTTTTGTTCTAAAAGCAACAGCATCCATCCCCTTTTAAAAAAGGCAACAATGATGTTGCACTCTTTAATATTGAATATCAAAATACTCGTTATTTTTTTTAAAAAAAAATTAATACGTGCAGAAAAAAAAAAAAAGTGTTATCTGCGCTCAATCCCTGTAAGCGGCATGAGTTTGTGGTTTTGTTTAGAAAGCAGCTCTTGGTTTCATTAGGTAGGACTCCCCTGACCAGAGGTGACGTGGCTGGTGAGCTTACACTTCAATGGCCATTTAAAGTGAACTAGAACCTCTGTTTTGTTTCGCGTGGAATTAGAGGTGAGCGCAGATGACAATCTTTGTTACAAGATTAATAAACTATGATTTAATAAATTGCATTATTGTTTGAGATTTATCTCTGAGCTCTGTTACGCTCATACAGCGCATATTAGGAGATCTGTAATGTGTGGGAAAACTGCAATGCAAAAAGTGTTCTAGTTAAACTAAAAATAGAACATGTGTTAGTTTGTGAGGTGTTTGATTAAGGTGTTGGTTTTCTATGTGGTCAAGGAGTGACGTAATGCCATTTTGTTTAATCATTTTTTATCCGGACAAGTAGATGGGGCTTCCACTTTAGTCCATTGGACAGTTCGATTTAAAGATTTCTACACTGCTGATGCAGAGAATATTTACAAAGTCAAATGGATACTTTAAAACAAAGCTCACATTCTTTTGGCCTCAATTGAGCAGATGCTGACAGCATCTGCCCAGTTCCTTTAGGTAATGTCACTTCACTCACCTTTTGTCCCGCTGTGCGCACAGCACCTGCTCTACAGCTCAGAAGCTTCAGAATCTGGACGACCCTATAGCTTTGCTACACACATTGCGTGATACAGGATCTACATTGCGCATCGCTTGGGACTTGTGCAGGTCAAGTACGTGAGTTCTGTAACGCGGCGCCTGTGCAAAATTATGATCGAGCTGCGTGTGAATGCGCAGAACTGATACATGGGCTGCCCCTTTGAGAAGGTTTGTCATCGCGGGTTGTCTGAGTGATCAGCGGCTGGGAAATTAAATATCCTGGCTGCCGGTGAGTGCAGTGGAGGAAACATGTGTTTATGGAGACTAGGCTGGCACACCTCACATCCTTAGGATGTTAAATACTAAAGTGGGCAGGATCAGTAGAAATGTTCCTTTAACTGAACAGACATACAGGGTTATCCAAAGAGATTCGAAAAGTCACTGCACGTTCGGTGACTTTTCGTTCTCTTAAATTCGGTTCCTTTTGCCGATTGCATTTCGGTGACCCTGCGGTGTATTCAGCAAGCACCACAGGGTCCCTGAATTGCAGGGAAAAGCTGCCGCACACCTGACGAAAACTAACCGAATGCACGCTGAAAACAAGCAAAAACATCTGGATTAACCTTTGAAAAAGCTGAACAGGAGCCGAACATGAGCCGAATCACACAGAGCCGAAGCAGCTGTGACGTAGAGGAGGCAGTGAATAAATTAGAAAAACCATTTGTATGAATCTGGGAAAATGAAACGCTGTTTGCAAAGAAACTACTGAGCGGAAATGTCTGAAATTTTCACAGGAGGTCCAGGGAATGATAATAAAGAGGGCTGTTACAAAACAAAATAAGCAAACTGAAAAAAAAAATAAAAAAAAAAACAGACTTAATTTTTTTTAAAAAATTCAGAAAAATGCTTAAAGTATCCTAAAAAATCTATAAAGAGACTTTTTGCTGCAGAATTTTATAATGAACGGTTTATTAGATATTGAATTAAAACGGGAATATTTTTAACATTGAAGTCTATGGGATTCTCCTCAATAAATTTGCCGAATTAAACCACCGAATGGCAGGGCATTAGGGGAACCTTTCACTGCTGGTTTGTGTTCTCTGAATAGCCGAAGCAGTGCTTTTTCATGGGGATTTCACTGCCCTCGAACAGGGACCGAACAGTCACCGTATGTGCAGGCAATTCGACAGGATTTGGCGAATTGCCTGCTCTCTGGATAGCCGAATGGCCAGGAAAGGTAACCGAACGCTGATTTTCAGCGTTCGGTTACCTTTCTCAAGCAATTCGAATCTCTTTGGATAACCCTGATAATCCGTGAGCTGTCATGCAATCATAGACCAGCGGCGTAGCGTGGTTTGTCAGCGCCCGGGGCAGGGCAAGAATGGTGTGCCCCCCAACCTGTGGACACGGTAACACACCATGATTCCCTGACACCAGTAGAGTATTGACCCCGTTACCCCACAAGCACATGTATTGTATATTAACAAAATACTGATATAAAAAAAATTAAGCACACATGCCCCCCAAGCTACACCACTGCTACCAGTCACCCTGTTCCAGTATACCCTATCATAGTTCCACTCTCACACTATACCCAGTCACCCTCTCCCTCCATGTACCCCCAGTCACTCTCAGTACCCCACGTTTTCCCAGCACCCCCAGTCACTCACTCCCAGCACCCCCAGTCACTCACTCCCAGCACCCCCAGTCACTCACTCCCAGCACCCCCAGTCACTCACTCCCAGCACCCCCAGTCACTCACTCCCAGCACCCCCTCACTGTGTGGTGGTCACACTGCTTTGGTGTCATACAGTGTTGCTTATCTGCGTGGCGTTGCTGGTGGCCAGGGGGGGGGGGGGAGCTGTCCAGGGGGCTTAGTGGAGACCAGATTTTAAATGTGCTGCAGGGCAGGCACCTCCCTCCCTCCTTCCTGTTCAGTGGCTGCAGGGCTGCCAGCAGCAGGGGGTTGGAACAGGGCTTCAAGGGGGGCTGACAAGCGTGGCACAGGGTGTTCTGTTGAATAATGCTGTGCTGCTTCATGTGACTCATGTCAGCGTTAAGGAGGAGTCGGAACAGGAACAGAATTTTATGTCCTGGTCCTCCCTTTTGGACACTGAGTGCTAAGTCACCACCGGCGTGGAAAAACTGGCGGACATCTTGCTGATCCCTGCTAGAAAATATTAGTGGTTCAAATTTCTTTTGAAATCTTGCGCCCCCTAGGAAAATTGCGCCCGGGGCGACTGCCCCCGAGGCACCCCCCACGCTACGCCACTGTCATAGACCCATACCTGGGGGGGGGGGGGGGTCACATGACCCATTACAAGTAGTGGCAAGTTTGAGCCTAAATTACACATTAGCACATTCCAGAAAAGGTGTGTGCAGAGTAGATCGAGGCAGAAACTAATTGGTGCAGGCCTTGATCAACCTTTTAATACCCATGCATCAGCACAAGAACCTTAAAAGGGTCTCTTTGCTAACCACTGTTGAATTCATCATTTAACCCGTTCCAGTTGTGGGGTGTGCCATGACGTCCTTGCTGCGGGTGGGTCTAAACACTGCAATGTGGTATAGTACACTCTGCTGGATCCCTATGCGCAGCCCAAAGTACATCATTGGCTGCCGCAGGACTGGCTGAAATCAGGCAGTCCTGCAGCAGTCAATAACAGGCCACAGGACATCTTCATAACCTTGGGGTATGCTCTGCCACCCTGCAGCTTTGAGGACCGCTTTGTGCCAAGAGGTCAAGGAAGTTCCACCTGAAAACTAAATTGCCTACCCCTTTATGTTTGGGATGTATACGTAGAGTTGCTAGAAGTTAAACACACCGAGGACATAGGTCTTAACTTCCCATTACAAAAAAAACCCACACACGCTGAGGTAATTGCATGAGAAATTAAAACATTTTATTGCCGGGTTCCAGTTACTGGATTTTTCAGACGATGCAACATTTAAAAAGATTTACAGCCCTTATTCTACAATATCTACCAGTTAATGAGGTGGAGGGAATGTTTAGAGAAGGCAGCAAGGGGTGTATTGTGTGGTGTAGGCTACACAAAATAAGATGGTAGCAAGCGTAAGACTTCGCCATCTCCCTTTGATGACATCCCACACAATACATGTGTGTGGCCAACTTAGACTCAATTATATGGCCAAAACCACAGCAAGGACAAGTGTCGTAAAGGGGGGGGGGGGCAGCACAGCGATAAAAATTAATGCACCCAGTGACAGATATTTAAAACAAGAAAAAAACCTCCACATGGAAGATATCAGCAACATAAAAATACAATAAGGACATTTCATTCTTTGGTGGCAGTGACCCTTTAAGGGCTCAGGCTGTGGGGAGTGCCCGCCTTCCACCATCGGGCTGTGACGGTTGTGTGAAGTGGAGGGGTATCCTGTCCCCACACAGCAACCAAGGGTTTATATTCCCTGCCTGCTGATCACCAGGTCAGATACCAACGTCAGGACACCAGCTTGTCTTGCTCTCCTTCACCCCAAAGCCATTAGACTGTAAGCTCCTCTGATCAGGCCCAGCTACACCTGCTGTCTCAGCTTCAGGTTTGATTTATTAGTTTAATTCACTTTTATTGTAGAGTGCAGCCACTTTAAAATGTTTACGAAGTAACAGGCACACCACGAAAACAATGCACATGCAAATGAGGATGAAGCTGATGGGAGCTCCTTAAGCATTTCAATAAAGGGGGGGGGGGACCCACACACCTTCCTCACCCTAAAATTTAAAAAAAAAAAAAAATGAACAGTTTAAACAAGTCTAACCGGACACAAACATGGCTTAATATTTGACTGTACACGGTTCTCTCGTAGAGAAGTGTCCATTTAATACAAAACGGTTTTGGGTGAGCCAAGTGGATTTTTAAAGGGAGCCATTGGTTATTCAGAATTCCCAATTGAAATGAATGGGAGGAGATGGAGTAGGGGTGCCAGACTGCTTATTTATATATATATATATATATATATATATATATATATATTCAATGCAATGAAATTAATAGGCATGGCACAATAAACAGCAGCCCCGATGCCACCTCAGGATCCTGCCAGTCACCTCAGCAAACACCATGACAAGATCATAGAAAAGCAGTCAGGTTTGGCTTGGGGTTTTCCGTACATAGAGCGCAGTACAGCATTTTTGCTTTTTTTTATTTTAAGAAGCCTTTAAATGGTGGAATTTACTGCTTGCACTGCCGCACCAAGTGATGCCAACACTCAGCTTCCACTCCCATCCCCAGGATGCTCCGCAGGGAGACGAATGGCTCCAGATCAGACAGACAGTTGGCAGAGGGCAGGCTAACACACCTAGCCTGCAGGGCATAGCTGCCACAGTTCTACTCCGTGTGGCAGAAATGCTGCTGACAGTGCAGCGATAGGGAGCCCTGTGCGGGGTGCCAAGGCCCAGGCAGGCGAGCAATGCCAGACGTTACCTGCTGCTGCTGCAGTGTGTTCTGTGGCCAATGTTGGGTGGAGATTAGTTCCCCATGGAGCTCTTATACTCTCCCTCTGCTCACAAGTATCAGAGCCCCGCCCCTCCAGGCTCCTGCACACTAGAGGAGTTATTCAAAGAGAGCTCAGGGTTATTCAGAGAGCGGTGAAAACCAGGAGAATGACTGGAGAATGGAAAATTCTAGGTAAAAAAGCCAATTTGGAAAGTGAGATGAATGGGAGAATTTTTCTGGTTTGGCTATTTTGACCTAGAATATTCCTTTCTCTGGTCATTCTCCTGCTTTTCACCGCTCTCTGAATAACCCTGAATTGAATTGGCTCCGAAATTGCACCGAAACTTGAATTTCCCCGTACGATGCAATTTCGTGGTCATTCGACTATTTGCCAAATATTCAGGTCTATTCGCTAAAAGGTGAAACTATGGAGAACTGCTGGAGAAGTGAAAATTCTAGGTCAAAAAAGACGATTTGGATAGTGAGTTAAATGGCAGAATTTTTCTGGTTTGGCTATTTTGACCTAGAATGTTTACTTCTCCAACAGTTCTCCAGAGTTTCACCTTTTAGTGGATAGACCTGATAGGTTAGTCTATTCAGAGAACACCGAACAGCACTGAAATGTCAGTGAGTGAAATGCCCTGATTTTCAGTGCTTTCATTCAGCAGGTTTAATCAGCGAATCCCATAGGATTCAATGTAAAAAAATATTTCTGTTTTTATTAAATATTAATACAAAAACAAAACAACACCAATGATGGAAAAATGTGTGGGTGATCACCTGTAACCCAAAAAGGGTAGTACTTCCCTGGAGAGGATTGAATAAATTATCAAACAAACAAACAGAGGTACAGAATGGCCTAAAGCCATTTAGTACACAATGGGGAAGACCAGGGGTATTAGACCAATAATGGAAAGCAACGCTGCAGAGGAGACCAAATTAATACATTGACGTGCTGGGCGGTGCTTATGTCAGGAGTACTGTACAATATAAGTGAGAATATTGACGTGCAAATCATTGGATATGTATCTCAGGCTTAAATGCCAATTATAAATCCTGGCTTCAACTCACTATATATACATATATTATAAGACAAAACCTGACACTAAATAGGCATGAACCTGTGAAACCAGGGGGCCTAGGACCATAGTGGGATATCACTGATCATGCACCTACAGAGGTCTAGTTTCTGACCCTAGAAAATATTGATTTCTATTCTTTCCCTGCTGGTAATCAGCTAATATGACATTCAGCTAATGGGCCATAAACAGAGATCTTATCCTTACAGGATGGAAGCAGTAAATACAAAGATTTCAAATTGGCAATGTCTGCCACCGTGTCAGCATGCACATGAAATGCCAGTCATCACCTTATAAATAGAGTGGTACTCCATTAACCTGCTATGTTTGAGCGTGCAATATTGGCAATATTAGAACCATATCACTGGTGTATTTTTGCCTAGGCCAACTAGGCCCAGGCCTAGGGCGGAACATTCCAGGGAGCGGCGGCCCGCACTGGGTGACTCCACCCCTAAAAAAAAATTAAATTTTTTTTTTTTACTTTTGCAAAGTATTTTACCAGGAAGGATAAATTGTGATTTCACTAATTTACACTTTCAATTTCACTCTCCAGGGGGCAGCAAAAAACCTCACCACTAAATGGGTTACTCACAGAGCACCGAAATGACGCCAACTTTTTGGTGTTCTGTAGTTCCCTGCACTTAGGAGAATAAAATTTCCCCACCCTGCAGTGAATTCACCATTCACCGCAGGGTCCCCAAAGTGCATGGAGTCGGCCGCTGAATGCTGCCACCGCAAACCCGTGGCCTGCTGTTTTCAAAAGAACTACTGAACGAAAATGTCTGGAAATTACATATAAGATTCTATGATTGATAATAAAAAGTTCTGTTACAGAAAAAAGAAAAACTGCTATTAAAAAAAAGGGGGGGGGGAATTTTGCCCAAAAAAAATAATCTAAAAAATGACTAAAAGGTACTAAAAAAAATCAATAAGTAAAGACTTTTTACTGCAGATTAAAATAATAAATGATTTATTAGATATTGCATAAAAAGGGAATATTTTTAACATTGAAACCTATGGGGTTCGCCTGAATAAACCTGCTGATTGAAACCACCGAACATCATGGCATTTCACTGCCATTTTTCTGAGTCTCAGTACCACATGACTGGCTGAACCACGTGAAACGCACGTGCACAGCTGCCCGCACTTTCGTTAACACAGACT
The DNA here is from genome assembly GCA_009667805.1 of Leptobrachium leishanense. Lineage (NCBI taxonomy): Eukaryota > Metazoa > Chordata > Amphibia > Anura > Megophryidae > Leptobrachium > Leptobrachium leishanense. Next base: position 69,912 of record RXON01001665.1, read on the forward strand.
CTATTCTGGACTGAACACCCACCGGGAAGGGAATCAAAGCTACATCAAGATGGCTCCACAGCATAATTGCTGTGTGCTCATATGCACTCGGTTTGCTGGGAGTTTTACTGCAGTGGATTCTGATGCACTCCTACACACCGCACATTGCATTGCTGGGAGTTTTATTGCTGTGGATTCTGATACGCTGACACACACCACACATTGCATTGCTGTGAGTTTTATTGCTGTGAATTCTGATGCACTCATACACACCGCACATTGCATTGCTGGGAGTTTTATTGCTGTGGATTCTGTGATACACACTGCATATTACTGGGAGTTTTATTGCCCTGGAGCTCTGGGATACGCTCCTACACACTGCACATTACTGTGAGTTTTATTGCTGTGCAGTTCTGTGATATGCTCATACACACTGCACATTTCTGTGGGTTTTATTGCTGTGCAGCTCTGATATGCTCATACACAGTGCCCATTTCTGTGGGTTTTATTGCTGTGCAGCTCTTTTATACGCTCTTATGCAGTGCACGTTTCTGTGGATTTTATTGTTCAACCAATTAGAGCGGCTGTGATCCTGTTTACTTGACATGCGTGGCTGTTCTTTGTAAAAATGCTTGAATTTTAACATTTCATAATTTTATTTATCTCAATAGATACATTTGAAATGGTATACAAAATATACAAGTAGGCACTTGGTATCCACTTTTAATATAAAGAGAGGAAAAGGCGGAGCTTAAAGAGGAAGGGTGGGGATTAACCAGGAAGAGGCTGTCACGGTGGGTCAGGGGATGGGGCGCCTGGCAGCAGCTTCCTCGCTGCTCGCTGGCCAGGCGCCGAATGTTAACGCTTCCGGGTGCGCTCACGTGGGACGCCGAGGGGCGGGGCCTGGCGTTATGACGCGGACCCGCCGGGTTTAAAACCCAGTCTCACTACTATACCGGTGCCCTGACGTGGTATTCACTTCCCGCAGAGCTCTTGTGGTTTTTTGGCTATTACCTGTGTATGACCCTTGGCATTGGCAAACGAACCCTCCTGTG